>CACKRE030001009.1:39559-50418 GCA_902602495.3 Ectocarpus sp. CCAP 1310/34
CCCCCCCCCCCCCCCCCGGTCGTAGTGGGTGCAGACATGCGTGTAAATGTATGTAGGACTATGTACTGCGTGATAGTTTGGCTGTGTCTGCAAACGTGTAGACTTGTCCATCTTTCTTTGAATGTTTGAATACCACACACACACGCACACTCCGCTCCTGTCGGTGGATTCATTCGATTCGTCCCAGCTTCACAAAAAATACATGCACATCCATGTGGCCTCTTCTTTTCTCCGGAATGTGCAACACACACCATGATGATGCCACGGTCGCTGCCCTACAATATACTGTTTGCATGCTAAACGCGCGAATACAACGATTCTCCGCCCGCCTGTGGCGAGTGTGCGTGTGCGCGTTTCCTGGGCGACAATACGGCTTTGATGAATTTGAAGCCGTTTGACGGCCTGGAGACCGCGGCGGTGGAAGACGCAGCATCAGAAAAACGGCAAATGCGGAGTGTGGAAGGAGCGAACAATGCGAACTCGTTTCATCTATATCTCCGTTTGCTTTTTGCATGTTCTCGCATCACCCCCTGCCACGGTGCTCTCTTTACCCCACTCCGGAGGGACGCCTTGTAATTTGCTACAATTATCACTGCACAGTTTTTTTTAGATTCCATTCACTGCGGAACACGAGTAAGTGAGTCGTAGAACACACAAGAACTGTCTACAGATGCTGCCCTCTGCTACACCGTACCAGATGTGCTTTTCACGTGTGTATTGACACGTATGGGTGTGCCGCCATCATACCGAGGGACTGCGGACACGTTGTATCCACATCATTTACTACAAATCACTGCGGAACACGCTAGGGCTCCAGTCGACGAAAAAGCCGGCGGTATCGGGTGTTTTAAATGCTGGACCACCGTACAACTCCGGAGGTTCGGCACCGGGCGTAGCGCCGTGCGCTGCGCCAGTGCGCCGAAATAAGCTCAAGCACGCTAACCGTGCATTCGTCGAAAAGTACTGTGACGACCTCGTAAACCCGTTTTCAAGTTCGGTTCCTCTTCTAAGTAGGACAAAGGGAAGAAGCCTTACATTACAGTACGGGCCCGCAGTTAAGAAAAATTCTGTTTAAAAAATAGGCTAAAATTTGTACGAAAAAGAAGACAAAAGCCTAATAAACACAGATCAATCTCGGCCACAACGCAAGAAACGTCCCAATAAGAAACAGGATGGTGCGGTACCCCCAAGGCATATTTTTAGAAACAAGGGGTAGCTGGAGAAACGTGGCCCACAAGAAACGTCCCACTGCTGCTCCTTCCGTGTTCCCACCCCCCTACCTAGCTGAACAGGGCATTTTTTTGGTAGCTTGGAGAGAGTAGTTATTTCGCCACGCCAATAGCCGCATCGAGCTTTCTTTCTGGTTAGTTGAGCGGCATGATGGGCCTTTGTTGCTTTGTATTCTTTATCCAAATAGGAAAATATACTAAGTGAGAAATAAGAGGATTGAGAGGTTGCGACGTTGGAAAGGAATAAGAAATGCATTTCAAGAAAACGGACGACTTCGGCTGATCCTTAGACCCAAATTTAATGTGTCTTATCTGCTGGCCCGTACTACTGCAGTTCTGTCGAACGGACTTGCGTCCAATTTCGTTTTTCTTCGCTGTCTTTTTTTTAGGACCTGATTTTCACCTCGCCAAACTTCCTTGCCCTTTCGTAACCCTCGCCCCTTCTTCCCTATCCTGCTTTCCAAATTCTTCGTGTCCTTGCGTACTTACCTAGTGGGGAATCATAGTATTTCCTCGCCTAGTCGGAATGCATATGTTTCCCACGGGTATCACTGGCCACGAAGGAGATGGTTCTCTCGCCACCACTCTTGTTTCCGGCGTTCTGCTTTTCGTCTGATTCGACTTGAGTCCATTAATTATTGCGCGTCCTTTACAGATTTTCGCGCGTGGCCTTTCTTGTCGCGTTCATTCTCCTCGCTCGACCTTGACTAGTACCTGGTTGACGTATCGTAGCCCTCGACTCCACGAGGTTTCATAAGCTGGGCAGACCGTTACCCGTCTTGCCCAATGTTGAACTCCCGTGCTTTTTCTACCTGATTTCCTTCTTTTGTCTTATCGGACTGCATTTTCCGCGCGTTTATTTCGACTTCATTTTCTCGAGTGCAATTGCCTCCTCGGTCTTGAGTCCACTTTACACTTGCGTCCATGATCTACGCTCCTCGCCTTGCCGCGGCCACTCCCCTCGTCGCCGTATTTTGGTACTACGTGGTAGACGTGTGTATCAGGATTTCGTGCTGCGTTCCTCGCCTGGACGGACTCCCTTTCTTTCACGTCTGCCTGTATGTCCGGTTTATTTTGCGGTTTGCCCTGTGTTTGCGGTACTGTATTCGTCGTGCTGCGATTATGTGCCGGGACGATCAACAGGGAAATTCCACAAGCTTCGCTTTCACACCGCCGGCTAACCCATCGGGGCCGCCCTCGGTCGTTCTCTCCCGTATTTGTCGACCGGTGTAATTGCGGCGCTTAATCAATGCTTCCCCGTCTACCCGTCAAAGAGTGGCCTTACCGTCTCTGCCGAAATTACTGCCGACCATGGATACCATGGTCACGGCCGACGGCCCCCTGTCTTTCTGTCTGCTCTAAATATTACTCATGCGAACGTCGAGCGGGTTTTAACCTCCTTGTACTGGAAGCCCAAACGGGGACATTTCGGGGACACAGCACTCAAATGCCTATTAATCACACTGTAGGCACCCCAGGCTTCGCTGTGGGCAACGCGCGTGAGAACCCTTGGTCTACCATACTTGTGGGTTATGCTGTGTGATGCCTGTCCTGGGCCGCTGACTTGCTGTGCGCATCTCCCAAGCCGCGTGCCCCCTTGGTCGTGAAACTGTACGTCCCCTGGTACAGGAAAACTTTGTTGACTAGGCTACAGTATCACAAGTGGGTCCCCACGTGTTTTGGGTACACTTTTCATACTGAAGCCAAGTCACCCTTTGTCTGTCAAAGATTATTTGAAGGGACTGTAGCCCCTCGACCAATGACTGACAAACCTTTATTCGGCATTTTTTTTTGCGGAGGGACTGGGTCTTGGAGGGTTGAGTCATGAACGGGGAGGAATGATGCTTCCTTCCTTCTTTCATTTCACATGGATGGGCGGACTCTCATATCCATCCAGACTTCAACAATGATCTTCATCACCGCCCCCAAGTACGTCATCCTCGACCCCGCATACGCACATAGCCTCCCTCGGGAAAAAGAGAAAGGGCTTCAGATGAGGCCGGGGGACTCCGGGGCTACTATGATCAAACCAGCGCCTGATGATATTGTTTTCTGGATTTTTCTTGGCTGACAACCCGCGGGCTGGATGCATGCCGCTTACCAACTACTGCTGTGTACGTATGTCCCAACTCCAACCTCCACCGTGTGCACGGTCTGCTTTGCTCTGCACCTTTGCTAACACTGCCGGAAATACTGTGACTGCTGGAAATTCCATCTGGGGTAGCTGGTTCAGAAGGAGAGTAGACGTATACTTTTCTCCAGAAATATCAAAGCTTACGTGTTCCAAACAATTGTTCTGGCTCTGAATCTCATATGGACTTCGCTCTGAATTTATATCATACAGCTGACGAGGAGATCTTTTTTTTTTTCTTGTTGTGCTTGTATGTACTGGTACGTGACAAGCATTCGTGACGCTGCCGTCTTACGTACCGAGACATGGCGGCAAAAGAAAACACACTGCAGTAGCGTCAGCACCACCTTCTTCGTTGTTCTATTTTCTCTTCGTCGTGATGCCATCATCGTAACGCAGCCAGCAGCAGCAGCAACAGCAGTATTCTTGCCAAGTCGTATTGATATGTATCCTATCTTTTACGCGTTCGTGAAGACGCATCTCACCGGGATTGTTTTCTTGTTGGAGTCTTACGCAGTACACAGCAGCACAATATCGTACCTTTCCATGCCGTTCGTAATGCAAGCCACAACTGACACTTCAAAGAACCCCCAGTGAAGCGGGTACCTTCGTAGTTTTCAACCCTCGTTTTTTCTTTCTCGCTGGGCAGGTGGATGTCATTCATCGATGTTGACGAATTTATCGACCCTGCGCCAGGCCTGCCACTCAGGAGAAAAATGGATTCCGTGGAAGGAAATCTCCGCCAGTTGGACGCTCATCGATTCGAGTTCGTTGATGGCTATATGTCGGCACGACGAAAGTAAGCAGCGTCTGCTTTATTACGTTTGTCGTTGGAGGTGTGAGCGCACGTTTGCTCAGGTGTTGGTGCGGAGTTGGATTCTACTGATGAGATGCGCCAACGTCCATGGTCGCTACCAAGTTTTCATCCGAGCTCGAAAGTCTTCACAGTTAATCGACATCTTTGGTGATGAAAATGGTCAAAAACTGAAGCTACCATATGTGATTGGATGGAAAACAACATTGAAACTTTCCCTGCATGTCAGACGATTGCGACACCTTTTGGAGCAATCGATACCGAGGCGACATACACATTGCATGGCGTGGGTCAACTACTGTTCTCGCGGACAAGTGTCGAAGCCGCCAGGTGGAATAATTGAGAATTACCATGAAATTGAGGTGAGTCACTGAATGTCAGTCGAAAACAAAGCCGTTTGCGCGCTGCATTCTCTACGCGGTTTACAGGTGTCCTCGCAGACTTTGGGTGGCAAATCTAGGAGGTTTCGAATCTTGGCAATCTTGCCGTAGATTTGTTTTTACCTGCGTTAAAAGGCTGGCTCTATCGTTGTTGGTTCGGGTCTGGCCTGAGCGAGAAAAAATGGAATTCCGCGTAGAAATGGCATTGTTATGATAAGACACAAGGAGGGACGGGCAGCTGAACCCTACACGGCAAGAGGATTGTGAAGAATCACTCTGGCCACAGCTGGTGCGTCAAACGTTTCCCGATTGGTGTAAACTGGTGCGCAGATAGGTACGAGAGAAAAAACAATGGTATATTGTTTGCCCTTGCAGCCTCCTCCCCCGCGGCGGAGCTGCGCGTCCACACTCCGGGTTCTCGTGGCGCGGGAGCGTGCGGGTCCCCGGCACATTTCCGGACCGCCCCGGCGGCCGCCGCCCCCCCCCCGGCGGCCGCACGGTCGGCGCCCAAACGCCCCCTGCACCGGCTGTTTGTACGGGTCGCCGTCCCGAACAAAAGAACACCTCTATTTTCTGGGGTATCATTTCCCTGAGATACAAGATTGCCTTGAGAATCGATGGCATTTTTCTGGGCGGCGGGAAATTTTTCCCCTCCCCGACACGAGGGAAACCAGGCACAGAGCAGGAGCACAAGCGGCAGCGGAGTGCCAATTCCGCGCCGTTGATCGAATGCTAAGAGCGTAGTCAGGGCTGCTGCTGCAGTTTACTGCTGATGATGCAACTCCCTGGCGGCCGACGTTGTACATGTTGTTGGGATGAGCGTCGGTTCGCGGACAATCTCATCATACATGTTGGTTGTTCTCGTTGGCTTCTATCAAGCCCGCTCATGGATAGCTACCAGATCGGGTTAGGGTTACGGTTACGGATCACCTCCTGCCCGCTGGTGCTTCTCCTCCTGGAAACGGGGGCGCTTGCTCCTCAGCTGGAGCGTCTTGGAAGAAGGAACCCACGACCCCTTCGAAACTCTCGGCGTGGGATCACAGGGAGGCCTTTTCGCGGCACCGAGGAGCCAGCTGTAATCGCCCTCTGCTGCTGCATCACGGCAAGAAGAGTTTCGGCCGGACCAAAACCGTTGAAGAACCCCCCGGCCTGCTTACGCGATTAATCAACTTACGTCCAAGCGATGCATTATAGATCCGACACTTTTATCATGAACGCATGGACGGCTCTGCGTGATTCCCGCGACCTCATCATGAATAGTGCGCAGTTGCGTCACGTTGCGGCTGTGGTTTTGGTTTCACTCTTCCACTTTTTGCGGTTCATACATATTGGCAATGGCAACAAAGCCTCTGCTTAGATTCCTGCAACCTGTCGAGATGGAATGGTTGAAGTTCAACCTGATTGTCCCGGCAATCGTTGGTCTCATACCGAACGCCCAGCGAGGAAGGCCGTCGAATTGTCAATACCATTTGAAATATGGGGAACGAAACACCCCAGGGTGTGGTCAGAGGGAGGGTGGCGTGCTTTTCACCACTCAAGGACATTCTGCTCTTCTCTCCGTTTATGTGTGCCCCAACGAAGGATATGGGAGAGCCGAAGATCCATATGCAAAAACCGCTTTTCAGGGCGTTGGAATCACTCACACTTCGGAAGATTGGACCGCACTTCTTGCTGTACGCCACAGAAGATGTCACCCTGCAGTACCGAAGGTACAATTTTACCCAGGCTTGACCTTCGTCTTGGCTTGAGGTTGGATTATTTTGTGTGGGCCCCTAATTTCTTGAGATATGAGTATAGGCGTGTGTTGTGCCCCCAAACCGCACTTTTCTGGCAGTCAGTATTTTCCAGGACGCAGGTCCTCACGTTCAGCCCCTTAGAACATTGCGGGCATGTGTTGCAACGTCAGCATCGCTCTCAACTTGCCCCGTCCACTTGCACCCTCTTATCGTACTGCAGAAACTTGAGCTGTCCGTATGAATGGCTGGATCCCGATGCATTCCGTATTCGACACTACCGCAGCAAGTCGTTGGAGGAGTACGTGCAAAGGAGGACCGGTGCAGACTCGGCGTACCGTAACAAGCGATACACGAAGGAACAACTGGCGTTGGAGTGGCAGGAGACTAATGCCCAGTGCGGAAACGACCGTGGTTGAAGACTGAGGCATCGGAGTTGCCCATAGTGATGTGCTCTTTCACGAAGAATTCAACGCGATTTGATTTCCATAACTGTGCCTTCACCCACGTGGATTGGCCAGAGTGGAACTTCAACTTGTTTGTCCAAGAGGCATGCATCATGCACCATACGCTTACTACGAGGACACCAGTTTTTTGTGCGAATCATGGTAGTATTTTGTTTGGAGCGGCCCATAGGGGTGCTTTTGGTTTTCCAAAAAATGTTTGAAGGGATCGTGATGTACCTGTAGCGCTAAAAAAAAAATAATGGCAGAGGGGGCGTGAAAAAATGGACCATGCGTGTCTGTCTGTCTGTCACTAGCCTCGATCATTACCCAGCAGACTGGAGGCTATTTTACCGTGTAGGCACCAAATTGCATTCCAAGACTTGTGCCCAACTTGTCCCAATAGCTTCCCGCTCAATCCGTGCTCAGCGCATTTAGGTACGAACGCATTGACGTGTGCGGAACATATGTATGTGTCGGACTCACGCGTCCCCGAGACCGAGGGGGAGACGTTGTTGTGTCGAACCAGGTTATTCTCTTCGCCTGCCGCTGCTGGTAACCGGCTGGTAAAATGTCATCGCAGAGAGATGGGCAAGGGTGAAGGGAGACAGACTCCAGCAGGGAGGAGGGAGACGGGAGGGTGTGACCAATATAACACTGCCGCTGCTGCTTAGCTAACGGCGGCAGCGAGAGGTGGGGAGAAACGCTTGCCATTGGTTGGTTGGTTGTTTCACTATCTCGAACGAGAGAGGTACACACACACAAGCTGAAGTAAGGCAAACCACTATGCGGGAACTTTCAACCCGTCTAGATCTACCCTCCTTCCTGCTGCTTTTTCAACGTATGGTGGTCTTGGCCAAGGCACCAATCGATTAATAATCGTGAGCTGTTGCCAACCACTTACGAAGCACTTTGCAAGGGGGATTTTGACGATGAACCGGCTTTCTTCGCCTGGAGCCTTTCCATACTACTACCAACAGAATCCTGAGACGGTTTACTTTCGAGCGTTGTCGCTTTCTGTCGGCATAAACTCTACTCATGATGTGTTCAGTATCGGTCTTGGTAGAAATTCTCAGACCTATGTTCGATTTTGACCCCACCAAAAAGTGACTTGACGAAGCGATCCCACTCTGTGCTTCACTTGGGATTAGATTAATGATTAGGCGGTCTCCGGTCTTTTCTCTAAAACCAAGTTGTTCACGAGTGGCCACTCGGACACTTAGGAAGGGTTTGTGGTGCAGCGGCAACCTGAAACCTTGCGAACGGGGATATATAATTCCACGCAGTCTCAACTTGGCGGCCAGCAACGCCATCCACCGACAACTGGAATTGTGCGAAGTGCTCATCATGACATAATCATCTTGCCTACAACACTTGCACAAGCCAACCATAACCAAAAGACCTTCTCCACAAAGCTTGCCAGTTGTTGTCAGCAGTAGGGGGGAGCATGGACAGGAAAAATACCCCCCTCGATGGACAGACTTTGGGCTTTTTTTGCTCCGTAGGCGACCTTTTTCTCTTTTTTTCAGCGTTTCACGGAAATTTCAAAGGAAATCGGCGATTTTGGTGCAAAAAAGTACTTTTCGTCGCCGACGTTCGGCGTTTGATTATTACCTATGTTTGTTTCTCGTTTGTTTCTCGTTGAGCCAAATATCGATTTTCGGCGATGTTTTTCTGGTGATACCTTTGGCGTTGTAGTCTCCCGGAGGTCCCCCAGGGTGGCACCGTGGATTTTATCGGCTAGAATTGGCGACCTCAAACTTCAGGAACGGCGTTTTTTATTTTTTATTCAGGGTTTTAGGCGATCGCCTACAGGGAGGGGAAGAAGAACCCATCCATGTCAATGTGTGTGTTTTAAATTGGCATCGACCGCGCTAACCGGCTGATCAATGAAAACACGCCAATCTTAGTGCGGTTGAAATCACAAAAATAACAAATCTAGACTATCTTATGTGCAATGAACTGGTATCCCGGGAGGGGGCAGCATGGGGGAGGCTATAGGATCATATTGTCACCGAGACCTTGCTTGTGCTCTGCTGGGGAAAGGTCCTGTGAGAGGCTGTTCTTCTGAGCGTGTGTGTGTATTTGTTTTTACGGACACCAGAGAGATTTGATGTCCGAGAATGGCATGGAGTTAGGACAGTGCAGCTCTGTTGGAGGTTACCCGGTTTGTTGGGTGAGCAGCTTTTTTCGTGGGATTGCTTGTACCTTTGTCTAAGCCGACTCTGATCGCCTAGTACTGCTGTACGAGGAATGCACCAGGGCAAGGGCAGGAGTGGCGTGGTTACACAGATGGAACCACATGGGGGCGTGCGCGAGGACCGAACCCCCTCCTGGAGAGCTTCAAATCTTTTCGCTCACGCTCGTAAATCACCATTAGTGCTTCACGGTCGTCCTCAAACGTTCTCTCTAGGCAACATTATCCTCAACAAAACAAGCGCCAGCTGCTTCAACGGCACTTTGGCCCCGATCCACAGTTTCACAATCACGTATGCTTCCCAAAAGGCAGTTTCAATCAGAAACGAATCTTGGCGAGGAAACAGTCTACGTTGACAGCCATGTAGTCCATGTCGAACGCCCAAAGACACTCCAATAATAGGTCGCTGAATACGAGGTAGACCGCTTCGACAAAAAACACCTTCGATGGCGGGAGGACGTGTTAATATTCGGATCCTAACCCAGCACGTGGGAAAAGAAGAAAGCGTAAGCCGGTGAAACGCCCACCGAACAATGCCGCCTCAAAACCATAGGGAAAAACACACATACACAACACAACACAACACACACACCACCGCACATGACCCTCACCCCGATCCCCGCGATACACACACACCACGTCAGCCGCCGGTCCTGACCCCGCTCTTGCCCCCCACTCCCGCTCTCGCCCTCGACCCCCCCTCCCTGCCATGTTCAAGTTTCCGACAGCACTCTAACTTGCGCGGTTGTGGCTCCTGGCGATGTTGTGCTCTGGCCTCATCAAGCCGGCCACCTCTAGCTCCTTGCGGATGGCCTCCCTCTGCTTCGACGCCTTAGCCTGGTCCTTCACCGGGCGCCCGGTAGGCACTGGAACGGTCTCGAAGTAGTCGCTGCTGATGAGGCCGTCGTCGTCANTGTTCAAGTTTCCGACAGCACTCTAACTTGCGCGGTTGTGGCTCCTGGCGATGTTGTGCTCTGGCCTCATCAAGCCGGCCACCTCTAGCTCCTTGCGGATGGCCTCCCTCTGCTTCGACGCCTTAGCCTGGTCCTTCACCGGGCGCCCGGTAGGCACTGGAACGGTCTCGAAGTAGTCGCTGCTGATGAGGCCGTCGTCGTCAAAAGCGACCTCGGGCGGAGGAATCGCAGACCCCGTGTTCTCCGTGGGGACGTCCACCTTTCGATCCCGACAGAAGTTGTGCAGGCGAACGACGGCGTTCACCACGTGCTCCAACTTCTCGATGCGAACGACCATGGGGCGCCAGAGGAGGCCCCATCTCCTGACCTGTAGGACGCCATCGCAAACCAGAACCAAAGGGGAAAAGCGTACCATATTTGGCAAATTCAGAAATAAGAGACAGAAAAAGGCACACGGTGGAGAGACCACTAACGACAAGCAAACACGCAAACATGGCCACCAACCAGCGATACATTGTAATGGTACGTCATCACTAGTGGGGGGTTGGTGCAATGGTGCAGCGTTGGGGGGGGGGAATTGGCTAAAAGAAATTCAATCCGGCACGTATCGCGCCACTCGGTCCGTCTCTTCTCGTTTGCTCTCTTCCCTCGCCGTCTTGTCCGTCTCCGGCCCCCCTCCCGCCCCTTTGGTTGGTGGCTTGTGGTTTCGTTTGAGCGCCCGTTGTCGGCTGGCCTCTTCTTCCTTCTCGTGCCAGGAGGTCATAAACCTCTCAGCTCCCTGCAGCACCGCGCATGCCAGGGTACTCCCCCCTCTACCTTCGCGGCTTCCGTCCACTTTAACTTCGGTGCCGTGTCTTTCGGTACCAGGATTCCGAAACAACATGGATCGGTTTCGTAGATCCGTGGTCGGCCCCGAATGCCTTCAGGTCGTCGAGCACACACTTCGGCCAGTTTTGTTCCTGTCCCCCCCTACGTCGCTTCTCCCCCCCTGCCAGTTCGCCGAACATCAGTCGTTTCG
>CACKRE030001009.1:71284-86913 GCA_902602495.3 Ectocarpus sp. CCAP 1310/34
CTACCCCCTTAGAATTTTCTACTCTGTGTACCCCCTGAGATGAAGTTGGATCCCCACTTCATCTCAGACCCTTGCTGGTCGTCTCTCAGCAATAACAAGCAAATTTCCCATCTCAACGTGGTCGTGGACAAGCGTGTCAACGACAGAACCTTCATCTACCTCTAGGAGCAAGCTACCGCCCACGGCTTCACTCCTTGAGACTTAACCCATCGTGAATTCACGCGCAGGTTCATATCCTGCCGCTGACGCCAAGTTTCAAGGAGTGAAGCCGTGGGCGGTAGCTTGCTCCTAGAGATAGATGAAGGTTCTGTCGTTGACACGCTTGTCCACGACCACGTTGAGATGGGAAAGTTGCTTGTTNCATCCTATCAACAATAAGATGTACCCTATTCATGCTAGTAGCCACACTCCTCAACATTACGGCCTTCTTGCAACAACAGTAAATCATTTGATAACGAGATGCCTTTTGATCGGGCAGCACGGTCGACGGTTGGAAGAAAGCGGCGACGTTCTCGTCCTTAATGTGTGCTGAGGTGGGAAGAGAACAACGGTGTAACAAATGTATATGGCCAAGTTTTTAATGTGACCAAAGCCGTGTTTTCGATAGGCTGGCAGCTCACTATTCCTAAAGAAGCCCGCCCACGTCACCCACCCCACATTTGATCCGTATACCATTCGTTTGGTACTACTCTGTCAGCCCCGCAGAACGTATGCACTGCACCCTGAAGTCGAATGGTCCACACTATTGAGGTATTTTTTGACCGTGAATAGTGCCGGTAGCCGGAATAGTGCCGGTCCACCCCCCTGGGCATATACCGGCACAATATCGGGACACCTGCTGCTGTACCTTGCAGTGATTTTGTGATGTTGGAGCGAAGTATGTACGTTTGGGTTGCTTCTATCTGCCTCGAACGGAAAGCATGATACACGCTACCTGAACCTCTTTATCCTCGCGAACGCATGTACTAAAGAGGTATGCATGCATTGGATGAGACAACAGGATGGCAGCGATGGCGAAGCGAATGCGTCCTGCGCCTTGATGTTAAAAATGAGCAACGGCGATAATTAAATACTTCCTCAACACGTGTTGTCTGATGAACAGAGCTGGTATGCTTCGGGACAAGACGTTCACGCTCCCACAAAAATGGAACAAGGTGCAAGGCGGTTGTTGATCTATGCAGAAACATACAGCAGTAACTGCTGATAAGAGAGGCTGTTCGCGTTGTTTTGCTGTAGGATGCGGCTGATGCGACGCGCGCGCGAGGCTACAAAAGTCGTGATTCGCTCACATGGTTGTCTTGGTTCACGACTACGCGGTAGCTGAAGAACGGGCTTAGGTCCCCGTAACCATTTGCCACCGGCCGTGGCATGTTCAGCACCCTGCGTTCTCCTATGTATCCATACGCCCTCCGGTCCATGCGCGTTTTGCACCATGTCCACGTGCGTGTTATAGGTTGCATCCCTGTCGGAGGCCTTGGCCCACGTCGAACCATTCCAAGTACTGCCCGTCGTCCGTTCGGACGCGCGCCCTCATGCCCTCGTGGAAGTGGCGAATGACCGCCAGCATCTTCGGGGGCACGCCGAAGCGTCGGAGCACGTCCCACAGTAGGTCTAGGTCCACCGAATCGTATGCCTTGGTGAGGTCGACGAAGCACGCGAACACCGCAGTACTCTTCTTCCTCGCGAGCTCATGGAGCCGCTGGAAGACGAACAGCATGTCCAGCGTCGACCGGTGTGGGCGGAAACCGCTCTGCTCCTCCGGGAGGATGCCCTCTCGCTCGCAGTAGTGGCTCAGTCGTGTAGCGACGACCTTGAGCAGCACATTGCCGGCGTATGGGACGAGAGAGATGCCCCGGGTAGTTGCCGCACTCCATCGTGTCCCCCTTCTTGAACAGCACTTTGATGGTGGCATCCTTCCACTGCTGTGGTGCGTCCCCCGTCTGCCACACTTCCACGAAAATGGCGTGGAATTCACGGATGAGACCTTGATCTCCGTCCAGGAAAAGCTTGATCAGCTCAGCCGGTAGGTCGTCCGGCCCGACGACCTTTCTGTTGGCCATTTCCCGTACCGTTTCCTCAACCTCGAGTAGAGATGAGATGTCGTCGAGTGGCACGCACGTGGGCCACCGCTTGACCTTGTCAGCCGCATGCAGGTCGACGGTCGGCGACTTGGTGTTGAGAAGCTTGTGGAACCACCGTGCCCACCGTTGGCGATTAAACATGGGGTCCCGAAGGACCTTGCCGTCCTCGTCCTTGATGTTCTGAGAGGTGAACGACCTCTTACCTTCGACGTCGATCATCTTCAGGTGCCTGTAGAAACCCGCCTGATCCCCCTCGCGGCTCTTCTTCTCGAGCTGCCGTACATAGACCTCGAGAACGTTTCCAGTGCTCTCCACCTCGCGATGCTGCGCTTCTTCCGCGCCGCCTTGAGCATCGCCTTCAGGGTCGCCTCGAAGGCGCTGTTCTTTGAGGCCCCACGCCGTATACCCCGCGGCTGAAAGTGGGCGCTGACCAATCATATGTTGAGTGCAATTACTGCTTGCTGTTAATGACTGTGGACCCATACGTGAGTCGCTTTTCGACCAGGGTATACTCTGTTGTGTCGTTTCCCAAGAAAAAATGTCCTGTTGTCTGTCGCCGTTCACTCCGAAGCTTCGAACCACGCGCTTTTTTGACCCGAACGCCCGAGGCGCGAGGAATCAGACCATCGACCGTCCTGCACTACTTTGGATGCTCTCAGGAAGTTTCAGGTTGATTGGCGCCTCCTGCGTGATAGCGTTTGGCTGTGTAGGTGATCGGCCTTCTCAAGCACGAAACACGAGCATGCGACAGGTGCTTTCGGCACCAAATTGCACCGATCTCGACGAATTTGTGACCAAACGTTGCCTACCCGCCATCAAATTGAAGCCTCGTCCAATCTTACAACAGGATGCACCGCCCATTCGACGCCGGAATGACTGTACTGTGTGTCTTACCTATTTAGCCTGCCAATGAGAGATTCGGGCCACACCGCTGCAACTTCCGACGTGAGAGTATGTTCCGCCTCATTTCGCATGAACTTGATGATTCATGGCTCTCTTTTATTCGTCGAAACACATAGACTAGATAGACAGCCAACCATTCATGCATCCGTTGTTGTACATTAATAACTCCAACGTGTGTTGTAATAGTTCCCTACCCGCCATTGATTTCCATTCTACAACAGGATTCGCCAGGGATTCGCCTGCCAACGAGAGTTAGGGGCACACCTCTGTCACCTGCACCGCGGAGTGGTGTGCTTATTGGTTCGACACGAAAGAAGTGTACGTGGTTTGGGTTTTCTTCTGGCTGAAAGCGATCGGACAGACAACCCTTCTTTTTCAGACATTCTTCTTTTCGGCGCGGTGAACCTCTTGAGACCGCAAGGGTCTCTTATCTCTTGCTTGGAAGAGACGATCAGAGGAATTCACAGGAGTGGATATTATTAACCCTGTGAACACACGTGGAAAAAGCGCGTGTACTTTTTTTTGCACAGACATGCATGCATGGGGGAGGAGTTGACGCGATGTATATCCCCATATCCCGTACCCTTCACCTAAACCCAAGTACAAACATCCGGTAACAATCAATGGTCCAGACCCGTGCGCGCACCCTTCCATCGCGCCATCTGCCCATCTGGAGCTCCTTTCCTTTTGCTTCCGATGCCAACGCAAAGGGCGCCGTTTCGACATTATCTACATTTGCCCTACGATTGGAACGCGTTGGACTTCCATCTCCCTTTCTGTTGGATCGACCACGACGACAACCCCATCGTCCCTAACCTACTGTAGTCGCTCTTCCCATGTACATCTTCCCGGAGTGAACGAACATACTCCGCGGGTCTTAATCCTTGACCAGCCACAGGAGCCCGTAATAAGGCCATCGGCGACTGATCACACGCCCACATTTTCCGGTACTCACTTCCCCGCGTTTTCTCTCTCTCTTGCAACTACTACTGTACGATTCACACACTCAGTCTCGCCTCGAAAACCCCAGATATCCTTCGTTTATTCTTACACGAGGCGCCAGAGAGACAGGGAAGGTACCAGACGTCACAGGCGAATGCATGTGCATAGCCATTCAGTGCGATGACGGGTGGTGCAAATGCATGTGCACAGTCAACTGGCGCGTGATGATGAGGCATGGTTGTGCACATACTTCAGTATAACATAAATATGGGGTCCGGTTGGGTGTATTCTATCGAACAAAAATCAGATCCTGTTGATCCTGTTGTTGAGTTCTATAGAGTACAAGGTCTCCCTTCGCGCGGGTGTCAAGCCTCTCGTGGGCGACGCAAAGCCACATGATGCGCATTTTTATTGCCCGAACAGGCTGTGTCGTATTTTGGATGGGTAAACACATAACGCTCGCATGCCGACAAGAAAGTATTCTAACCTTTCTAAATGATGAGTCACAAATAAATAAACAGATTACCGACTGCATTTTGTATTCTCTGGTCCGTCGAACGCACCAACAGTGGGCACGGGCTGTGGCACATAACATCCACGTACGTCTGTCTTCACTATACATGAATTCGTATTATTAATATTCTGTTTTTTCCGTCTCCGCCTGCACGCAAGGGAACTTACAGCCAAATATATTCAATTCACGACGATTGTTTTGTATGAGGTCTGGGCGGTAGGGGTACACAGAGACGAAAACCTTTTTGAGTACAGCACAGAAAAATCTACACAGCCAACGGCGTGGTGAGCGTGATAGCGCCAGCTTTGAACATGAGTAGGAGGGATTCATGGGGGCATATGATGAGGTTTATTATCTGGCTAGTTGTCGTTGGCAGCGAGAAACCTGTTCGAAACGTGCGCGCGGGCCATTTCCGTTCTGTCGAATTTGTTGGGTTTCAGAAGGATTGGTTCGCCAGGCTTTGTCTGCGCGGAGCGCGTCCCCGGGGTATAGAGCCAGTTTTTGCGACTTTGACCGTCAGCCGCACACCCCACGGAGGTCTGCCGAGCTCCGCACATAAGCGTTAATGTGCCGACAAGCCTCCTGCGTGCCCCTGAGAAGGAAGCGTGAGAAACGACTCACTGTCGCGAGAGAGAGAAATGCCGAAGCACAAAAACTGACCAAATCTTACAATACAGTCTATAGACTAGAGGAGTTCACGAATATTCAACTATCTACATCCCGGAACTTTGGCAGCCTCCGAGAAGAAGTTGGCAACAAAATGGTTCATGGATCAACGTCGGGATTCAAATAACAACGCCTTTAGTCGAATCTTGATTTACCCTTTACTCGCAGAGTCATCGAATGTGCTCCTCGGTATGCTGTGGTACCGGTCCCTCTCTACATGAAGCACATCCTCCCACCGTAACCCGGAGGTACCTGGGGGCCGTCGTCCGAAGCCCTTGAATGCACTATCTTTCTCGCATTTTGGAGATGCTCCCACCAGTCTGTGCGACCACTCTGATCTGTGCCTTCACTCGCTCGCACTGTTACGAAAATCGAACAAAATATACACCCAGGACAAAAGAAAGGTCGTCTGTTGTCCTTCCTGATTGAACGCTTATACGTTGGGCTCCCCTGGTTGAATGCAGTCTTCCCTGCAGGGTTCGTCGTCATCCGCCAGAGCTACGGTGGCCCTTCTCATGTTGATACCCGCCAGTGATCGAGCTCTGGCGCTCTTCTTCGCACGTAGATATGCATCCTCCACTGTCGCGGGCGCAGAATGGTCTTGCTTCCTGAGCAGAAACGCAATACCAATTTGGAGGATGGTGGCTCGGACTGGTATCTTTTTGTAGTCGTTCTTTGTACTTCTGTTTCCTAATATTTTTGGTTCACAGAAAGATGCGATCGGTTTACATTTTCGTCCGGGAATCGGCTCTAGACAAAATAGGCAGATAATGTATTTTGGGGGCTTCGAATCCATGTGGTGTTTGGTTCTCAGCCACTCTGCGCCTAACTGCTTCAGACAGAGACATACAGACAGACAACAACAGACAGATAAACAGGCAGAGGCCTGTGTGATGGCACACAACACCGCACGCACGCCCGCAGCGCTCAATGGGCTCTGTCCGAAGTGAACATAAAAATATATACGGCAACCGACGACTGCTGTAGGGACAATTCATGCGTAGTTGAACCTTCCATCTCATCAATTAGTTGTAGGAGTGCTCAGCTCGCTCAGCTGGAGCTCTCACAGCGAAGCGGGGAGAGAAGGTCCCCGCTCGATATGCGAGCTTTGGCCCTTCGCCTGGCCCGCGCAAGAACTTCGAACAACTTCTACTCTTCGCGGTGTCGACGACAGCGTTCATCCCATCACGACCTCTCCGCCGCAGGGGCTAGACGGTCGCACGCTTCTCGAGCTATACCACCGAGAAGTATGCTGTTATCCGGCACTACTCGCCTGGATCCCGGAGAATCTCCGCTGGCATGTGCATTTTAAATGATTCGCGCCTCTCATTGGACGAGCTTCCGGTGGAGAACGTTGCGTTACCCGAACGCACCATTCTGTTCTCGAAGGTCGACCTAATCACAAAAAAATCTCGACAAAAAAAATCGCTTCGCGTTCTTGCGTACAGATTTCTCGAAACATGCATCCGGGACCGGATCGGTGAAAAGAGCAAGGGCAAACAAAAAACTACGTGCTCCTTTCACGGATCCAGTCTTTTGACAGAAGTACCGGGCAGGCACACCACGGGCGCTAGAACATCATTGAGAACGCTACACAAGGCTTGCCAAACTCACGTCCAGGTCTATTGCAGACATGATCCAGCGGCAGAAGCCGTGTTCAGTCCGTTCTTGGGTCCAAACCGAGACATTACACGGCCCTCGTGTCTTCAACTACTGCTGCTGTTGGTGCTGGAGATTTTTTTTTAATCACACACATAGCAAACACGGCAACAGTAGAACGGGTACAGCAGCAGCGCCAAGACCTCCAACACACTGATTCCTTGGGTTCGGCTGTCAATAATGATACTCACTCCCGGCGCCGTGCTGCTTCGTGGGTAATGGGGGCTTGGGTGCTGCTCAAGAAGGCGTGTGAGAGACGTGTACATTGTGCCACCTCACCAAAATGCCGTCTGAAAAAATGCGGCGAGATGCCCTGTTTTTGGTCGGAGACAGCAATACAAATCCACGGCACCAAGCAGCAAAAGAGCACCAGGGCCTCGGACACGCTAATTATTTCGGATTGATCATGTACATGATTTTGGCCCTTGGCGTCTCTGCCGACCTATGTGTTATTGTTGAACTCGTCTACCTTTCGACGGGTGGTGGTCAAAGAAGGGGCTCGCAACGGTGAAAGATGAGCCGGCAAACTGAAGAAATTGTTAGCAAAACCCAGGTTGCGACACTCGGCCCTGCGCCTGTTGCTGAAAACAGCAGGCCGGGTGGACGGGGTCTTTACAAGTGTGCTGTCCTTTGCGGGTGCTGCGCTTTGTGCTTTTACCGTTTTTCGATGGTGAGCAACACCAAATCAACCTGTTGTATGTCGACCAAAGCGTTTATTCAGCGCAGGAACCGTATTTTTTCGATGGCATCACGATTAGAACAAGTGGGAAAAGGTCCGGTAGACTTCACCGTTACGTGTTTTCAATCCGTAAAAATTAAGTTGTCCTTTGCAAAACGGAAAAAAAAGAAACTTCCTCGCCTTTTTGAGGCATAGACTACACATCTAAAAACTTCCGGCATGCAACTTTCTCCCGTTCACAGGAAAGCTAAGCATCTAAGCAGTCTGTAGTTTGCGTATGTTTTATGTACGAGACACACGCATTGGCATATCAATGCGATGTCTAGCAGCTATGTATTGATGATAGCCGGGGGTAGCCCCGGCCTCAACTGAAGCCCTTTTTCTTTTGTTCGGCTGCACACAAAAGAAAAGAACGTCATTGAAGTAACAGTGATGCTCGTTTACATACATGTTGCCGGCAGAGAGACAGAGGCAGACCACATGGGTTAGCCGCGGTGTTAAGGGCAAGATCTTTGGTGGAATTCCTTATTGTAACGTTCCCGTCGTACATCTTCAGAATGACGAGTTCTACAAACTAACGGCAAGTGCATACATACCCCCAAAAGAAACACCGGTGGTTATCGTAGAGAAAAGGAAAACATGCTGTCCCAACCAGACCAGGCAAAACAGGACGCCGAGATAAAGGCCCACTGCACGAGGTAAGACGCGTTCCCGGACAAGGACAAGACGAACGAAAATGCTAAAAAGTACGAGGGCAATTCGCAAGTAAAGCTCGAAAGAGACGGCGACGACGAAACAACCACTACTGGGAGTACTAAGCGTAGGCGACGGTGGACACCGCGACAAAGGGTGAAGATGGCATCAAGTCTGACCAGACGAAGAACACAAGGAAAAGGGACACTTATGCAGCCTCCGACTCTTTCGCCAGGAGGGAGGCCAAGGCACACAAGCTGCTGCGTGCGGTGTCTCGCGCCCAGCGCGGCCGTAGAGCGTGAGGAGGTGGCGGCGCAACCGGCTGCGGCGCTAAAAACAAAGTCAAATCGGTGTTTGTGGCGGACTAAAACTGCTGCTGCTGCTGCTGCTGCGTCCGTAGAACATCCTCTCGGCGCTTATTCGGTGCTCCTTCCGTCAGGCGGGAGAGCGAGACACACAAGCTGCTGGGCGATGCGTGCCGCGTCCATTGTGGTTGCGGTCGTGGCGCAGTGAGGGCGGCACAAAATGCTACGGCACACGAAGCAAGGTCAAACCGGATTGGGGAACTACATCATCCTAAGTTATGCAAGGGGTGCTTCGCCCGCCCCCCACGGAAGGCCGGACTTCGCCACGCGTTATGCCCGTAGGTAAAAAATGCAAAGGTTTACTCGGTAGACTTGTGTTTTTTAGGCGGACATGTTTTCCGCGGTATTGCCGGTTGGCGGTATTTTTTGGGGGGGTAGGCGGTAGTGCCATTTTTGGCAGTAACAAACTTGGCGGAGGCGAAAAAAAAAAAGGCGGAAATGTTTCGGCGGTATTGCCTTATCTCTTGGGCGAGGGACGCATCAACGAGCCCCCTCCTCACGTCATCACCCTTATGGACCGTCTGGTAAGCCTGCAGGAGGCCAATAGGGCTGCTGAGCGCGTGTCCCAGCCTGTCTTGTCTGTTGGTGCTTCGTCGCACACCTCGTCTGTCCCGGATTTGACTCGGTCATTTGCCGATGCGTTGTCTCGCCAAAAGCAGGTCGTGTTGTCTCCCACTGATGTTGAACAAATCCCCCGCCTCACCGGCAAGAGCGAGGTTGATGTCAATTCTGTCCTGTCCCAGTACCGCTTGGTTGCTGGCTTTAAGGTGAAAGGCGCTTACCCCACCAATATCTCTGTCTCCGAACTCGAAAAACGCGGTGATGCGGTCGCGTTCGAATCGTTCTCCCTCGTCTGCGATGGTCCCGTGTTGCAGATTTACCAAGAGATGATGTCGGGTAAGATCGATTGTTCCTCCACCGCCGTCTCTCACGAGAATGCCGAACACGCAAATTCTTACCCCTCGCCCACCACTTGGGTAGAGCTCAAAACTGCTCTCCTAGATCGTCTCATCCCCTCCAACATTGTCGAGGAGAGTGCCCTTCGCCTTGTCAACCTCCGTCAGGAGAGCAATGAGAACGTTAGCTCGAATGGCATTCGTCTCCAAAATGATTGCACTCGGTTTGAATACGCTGTCGCACGGGTTACCTCGGGCCGCTCGCCGTACCAAGCGATCGTGGTAATTCTGTTCCAAAACGGGCTTGCACTGCACGTTCGGTCCAAGGCACTAGACAAAAACACGTCAAACCCCTTCGGGAGGCTATCGATCGCGCTCGCCATATCGAGTCTGCGAATCTGTCTGGTGAAACCCCTGCTTTCAGCGCTGTGTCCCTCACCCCCGTCTCGTCCCGCGTCCGTCTGTCTCAAAAGTTCGACACCGCGCGGCAGAACCGGGGCCGCACACCGTCGTTCCGGTCGGCGCCCTCATCGGGTGGTGGTTCGTCCGCCACAGGCAGGAGCACGCCTCGCAACGGCAACAACCGCGGCGGTGGCAACTCCCGCCGCTCCATCCAGAAGGAGAGCCCGCGCTGCTCGCACCCCACGTGCAAAACGTCCCTGGGGCACACCACCGAGACGTGCTTCCAGCGGAAGCGCGAGGAAGCAAAGGCGGCTCACAACCGCCGCGAGAACGAACGGCCCATGGCGAAACGCTCTTGCGCTGCGGATCGTACTCCCCACAAGGATCGTAGCGACGACAGCGATGAGTAGGGTTGCCCAGCTGACGTATCGCCTGCGGAAGTTGAATGTCTCCTGCACTTGGTAGGAAAGGCATGAGGAAATTCTCCACGCCAGTAGCTGTCGGTACACCCGCTATTGTTGTGCCCCGTGTCCATGTCCGTAACGGTAGTTGCGTGGTGCCTAGAGTACGTGCTCGTCCTCATGGTACCGAGAGAAAGCTTTTGGGTCTCACTGCTTTGTCTGAATTAAGTGTCCCCTCCCCGGTGCTTGATGCCGCGAGCCTCTGCCATCGTCGCGTAAACGTCTTGCGTGTGGTAGTAGCAGCGCTGTGTCCCCGTCGGCTCCGCTGATGTTTCTGTCTGTAGCCGTGGTGGCGATGTCGGCCAGCGGAAACGTTTGCTGAAGTCGAGTCTGTGTCCACCTTCGTATCCGACGATGTCCGTTGCAGTAGACAATCGCGCCCTCGCCGTTCTTGTTTACGTTCAAGTGTGAAGGAAGGGAACGAGTTCCCCGTGGATGACAAAAAATAATTCAGACGATGTGTGGTAAAGCTCAAGGCTGGCGCACAAACCCCATCTTTCTTGCCTGTCTCTGTCTTCGCGACGCGTCCGAATTGACGGTTCCGTCGAAAACTGTCCCGTGAGTAACATCACAGTGGTCATAGCTACTGATGTCTCTGTCGTGTCGCTTCCTTGTTTGCATTCCCATTCAATCTTGCGAAATGCGCCACTCAAACCTGTCTCTCCGCCCGCCATATCCCTTGGAGCAGCGAACGGCTCGCCGATAGAGGCCATGGGGTTCATTGATTTTACTGAAACCCTTTGCGGTACCACACGCATGGTCACCGCTCTTGTCGTCCCTTCCCTAGGACGCGATTAAATAGTTTTTGACAGCAGCGTCATATCGGATTTTGGTGCGATCCTTGATTGGGAACATCAAACTCTGTCTTTGTCGTCCTCTGGTTTGCAAATACCAGCTGTCCATCGCATCAACTCGTCCAGTACGTCAAGTAAAATCGTCGCCACGACCCGAAACCGTCCGTGGCTGCTGTCCATAGCGATTCCATCGAAGTCGCCGTGTCCTTGCGTGAACGCGTCGACATCCCACCGATGCGCGAGGCGCTTGCTGTCGCCTACACTGATTGTCGTCCACGGCAAGATTGTACAGGCGTTGTCGAACCTCGGATCGTTTCCGAACAAGACTTGCCCCACGACGAAACGCTCAGTCCTTAAAAACAAAATGTCGTTGCCCGCACTCCAGCCACATTGCACGCTTCCGATGGATCTGTCGTTGTCCAAATCGCCAGTCCTTCCTCAGATGCCGTCTGTCCCTATGACGGCCTGTGTCTCGGTCAATTGTCCACAGGAACTGTCACTGAACCAGACCAACTTCATGTCAATTCTGTCGCGAACAAACCCGTCACCGACCGCGAACTTCGGCACGCCAAGTCCGAACTCGAAGAGCCTCTGTCCAAAGCCTTCGACAATCCCATGCTCACATCCGAGCAACAACAAGCTGTCCTCGACTTGAGCGCAAAATACCGTCCTGTCTTTTCTCTGTCATGTCCGAACTAGGTCGCTACACCATTGCAGAAGTCACGTTCCCTCTGCCACCCGGCACACAAGCTGTCGATCGTCCGCCGTACCGTCCGAATCCCCGTGTCGCAACTGTCTCCGACAAATGTGTCGCCGAAATGCTCGAATGGGGAATCATTGAAATACTGCCCAGCGCATTGGGAAGCCCGTGTACTCTCGTCGCTAACACAAAAACGGCAGTCCCCGTTTCTGCGTAGACTACCGCCACACCCTCACCGCCACATCATCCGTAAAATCTGGCCCATGCCTAACCTCGAGTCCTGCCTGGATGCCGTTGGCCAAGCTCTCTACATCACCGTCGCCGACACCCTCAGCGCATTCTGGCAGATCCCCGTGGCCGCCGAAACTGCCTGTCGGTCATCGTCCGGTAATGCAACCAGTCCAATGCGTAGCCGTCGACCTTGTTGAATACAAGTCTCTGTCTGAAGGTAACCGCTGCCACATTTTGTCCGTGATCGACCATCTCACGCGCTTTGTCATATTGATTCTCATCAAATCCAAAGAAGCCGTTGTCGTTGTCCGCAACCTAGTCGAGCGCGTATTTTCGGTGTTCGGTCCTCCGGACACCCTGCACTCTGACCAAGGCAAGGGATTTGAAAAACAACTTGTGAAAGAATTGCAGTCTGTCTTTTTGAAAACAACTTGTGAAAGAATTGCAGTCTGTCTTCGGGTACAAGAAAACCCGCACAGCCGCGTATCGTCCTCAAGGTCATTCTGTCCTTCAGCGTGTCCACAGCACCGTCCATCATATGCGCGCCATGTACAGCAATCTGGCGTGTGATATTGGTCCGAACTGCTACCGTTTGTCCAACTCGCGCACAATACTGCGTACTCCAAGACCTTGCAAGAGACCCCCCACTATCTCATGTTCGGTCGCGTGGCCGAACTTCCTGTCGATTTCATGCTTGGTGTCCACGCTACGCCGACTCCCCAAAGCCGTCTAGATTGCTCACGCCGTACCGTAGATAATTTCCAGCTTGCATACGAGCTCGCTCGCCGCAACATCAAAGAACGCCCGTCAAAACAAGCGGAAGACAATGAGAAACTGTCCTTCCAAGCTTCAGATTCGGTGCCCAAGTGCTCGTCCATCGTCCGTAAACCGAATCAGCTGGACCCAGCCCCAAGCTCATTAGCCCTTGGCATGGTCCCTATACCGTCCGAGCACAACTCTCGCCTGTCATTTATCGGGTCTCCAAACCCAACGAGTCGATCGAAACCACCGTCCATTTGGGTCGTATGAAACCGTACGTTGTCCCCACCTTGTCCCCGGCCCCGGACCCTGAAACACTCGACGATTTGTTTCTTGGAATGACATTTCCGGTGCCGGATCTTGACGGTTCTGAAACCCCAGTCACCCTCGGTCCGTATACCATCGAATTTATCGACGGTCACTAACGGGGGGGTAGGAGCAGCAGCTTCCCTGGACAACTTCCAGTATCACCTCCAGTTGAAAGACTATCGTCCGCAATTGGGCCTTTGGCGCCACTATCGTGCCATTCCCCAGTGCACTGAGATGACCGCTTCCTACCGCGCCGAAATTCTGTCCCAGGATCCCTCGGCGTTTTCACCCCCATGGCGGAACACTCGGAACACTCGTTCGTCGCCCACCTCTGTCCCTAGCACTTGAAATATGGGCTTGCCTGCGCACCCCTTCTTCTGAACATTGGTCTGCAACAACCTTTGTCCGGCGCCCATGTTTCTTATTTTTTTACTGACCCGGCAGTATGTCTCAGCATTGTGTATGTTCTATGTGTGTCAACTTGAGGTCTCCGTACCCACATGGCTTTTTACTTGGTACCCATTATCTTTGGGTTCTGTGCGAGTACCGCGCACGCCTTGTACTTTCTTGTCCTTGCTTCCCTGGTCGCGCCATCCGATGCCACCCGCAATATTCTTTGACGTGAACTCTGGTCCTGTTGGTTTTCCGCCTGGTGGCCTTAGGCCTGTCCTCCATCGGCCGTTTTATTTTCGATTTAGATACACAAACTTTATTTCTATACTAATTTCAAGTAATTCCACCTTTTTATTCTCCGTCATACAAGCAAAACGGCCGATGGAGGACAGGCCTAGGTGGTCTTACTTAGTCCCGTTACCCGACGCCCCGCATCGTTATATGCGCGAGAGCACTCGCACTGCCAACAAGGAGGGCGCCACTTGATAATCCCTCTGTCTCCACCCACGCATCCCATCGCAGGCCTCGGCCTGTCTGTTTTTTGTTTTTCTTTCGTGTGGATTCTGCGGTTGGCACCGCACCTATAGTTATCAGTGTCCTTGTCCCCACGTTTTTCTTCTTTGTTTTTTTTGTTTTGGTTTCGTCTCGCGTTTAGCGGTTTGCACACGTTGTGAGGTCCGCACCGTACGGCCTTGTCCTTCGTCATGTCTCAAGTCGAAGATTGTTTATGCCGTTATGTAAGAAATATCGGGGTCTCTCCGGCCCACGATGACCGAAGAATTAACAAAGAGCAGTGGCCAAAATCGGGTACACTCGGTCCAAACACGGCCATAATCGGGTACCCCTACAAGATGCTGCTGGGAACGACCGCATGGCACCATCTGATTGGCCGACGCCCACCCCTACCCGACCTTGACCGTCTTTCCACCGGGTGCACCCGATCTTGGCTACTCGCCCCCCGGAGGGGCACCCGGTTCTTTCCCCTACCCGAAAATGGCGGGGCTGTTCGGCCAAACCCCATGCACACAAGTACACGTCAGCAATGCCTTGCCCTCGTATTCGGACGTTCTGACGGCGGGCGGGGGCGGACCCACCGCCGGCGGTGGAACTCTCGCTTGGGGGAAACGACATCAGGTAGGCGGTCGGTGCAAATGATTGTAAAATGTGTGAATGAATGCCTGACTCACGAGATGCGACACGCACAGGACTCATAAACAAAACCAACATATTCTCTGCTTCCTGCTGCTTTCTTATTGGCGACAAACGAGTGGCCAGCGGTGTGCGTCCTACCCGTGATTGTGTGCATGTGGGTTTTCGCGGAACAGCCCCGCCATTTTCGGGTAGGGGAAAGAATTACCGGGAACTCCTCCGGGGGTGAGTAGCCAAGATCGGGTGCACCCGGTGGAAAGACGGTCAAGGTCGGGTAGGGGTGGGTGTCGGCCAATCAGATGGTGTCATGCGGTCGCTCCCAGCAGCACCTTGTAGGAGTACCCGATTATGGTCGTGTTTGGACCGGGTGTACTCGATTTTGGCCACTGCTCAACAATAAAACATGGTGGAAAACATCTCGCCTCATAGGGTACCACACGCCCTCGTTTCATCATGTACCGCTCTTCTCCAAACCCGACGGGAGGGTCTCATGCACGACGTTTTGCCGCAGTGTGTACATGCCGATGACGTTGATTTGTTGTGCGTTCCATCAAGTCTCGGCCATGCGACAATTTCTTTCAAAGTTTTTTTGTTTTTCTGTCCCTGTCAATCCACGTCGGTTCTCTGTCTCCCGTTATTGTCGACGCGACGCCTTGCTTGATCACCTGCATCACGTGCGCAAGAGCTCTGACCAGCCTTCAAGATAACTAGCGCACCGCGTCACTTCAGTGATCTCGCCGTGCTGTCTATGTCTCACTTCGGTGAACTCATGTGTCCTGTTGCGTGCCATATCTGGTCTGGCCACGGTACACCAACGTTGCCCCGCAAATGTTTCCCTTCCAGGATCTTACCACTATAATTCCATACCCACGGGTCATGGCACACGTCGCGACTATTTGCTTTGTTTTGTCTTGTTCGGGTCGTAGATACATGTGCTGTGAAGATTCGCACCATGTTGAAGTTCGTTTCCAGCAAAAGCATCGGATCGACCAAGGGTCCCCGGAAACAGTTACTCCGGACACCTACATATCCC
>CACKRE030001009.1:87685-103864 GCA_902602495.3 Ectocarpus sp. CCAP 1310/34
GTTGTAAAACAAGCCAATTCACTTCGTGAACTCGGCAACCAGGTTATCGTGTTCTTTTTTTACCTTCGGTTTTTTTTTTGGCGGTAGCCATAATGGTGGTCGAGTAGATCATGTTGTGCGGGGTGGAGAACCCTCGCTCCGCGCAAGGGGGATGATCGCACCACGTTGTGTTAAAATGGTCAAGCACCCTCGAGGCAGTTACACAGTGCTTACAACTGTCTCTGGAAGTGAAAGCACCAGAAAGTAAANGAGGTCAATGGTCTAACGACTACGGCATGCACGACTATGAGTACACCCCCCCCCCTCCCCCGGTGTTTGCCATCGGGGTTGGGTTGTCCGTTGGCAACGACGTTGTAAAACAAGACGATCACTTCGTGAGCTCGGCAACCAGGTTACCGCTCTTTTTTTTGCCCTGTTTTTTTTGCGGTAACCATAATGATGGCGGACGAGTAGATTATGTTGTACGCGGTCGAGAACCCTCACCCCGCGCAAAGGGGATGATCGCACCGCGTTGTGTTATAATGGTCAAGCTCCCACGAGGCAGTTACACAGTACTTAGAAAACTCTCTCTGGAAGTGAAACCACCGGAAAAATTAAGTCGTTCGCAGCTGTCATCAATATGCAAGGAAAAAGCACAAGAACGTGTTCCTACATTTGTTACTTCGTGGAGAAACCACACCACACACCTGAGGAGTCCAGGGAAGCAGCAGCACACACTCTGCGCGCGTGACCTAACAACCCCGAAGCTCGACGGAACGTCAGAACGAAATGACGCTCACGTCATAGCCGGCTACAAATCTCACATTAGTATTGGGATCCGTTCTTCTCAGCGCCACTAACTGTCCGTGCTGTTCCTGCACGTGGCACGGCATGCAGCACTTCCACAACACCATCTTGCTGTTGCTTCTTTGTACATAGTCGCTGCAGCCAATCCTGCTGCCGGAAATACGCCTGTGGTCTAGGCCTACGCCCCCCCTGAGGGCGCGCTCATCATGCTCGCTGGTACGCAACATAGCGTACAGGCGCGCGAGGGCGCACCAGCACCAGCAAGCGCCTCTAGTCGAGCGCACAGGCTAGGGGGTACGCAAATGCACAATATCCCCCCTAGGTCATACAGGCGGTGTCCCCTTTGACTATAGAAATTAGTATGGTATATGGTTTATGTAGGATTTAGTATGGCGTTTTTTTGGGGGGTGGTCAGTCACTTCATAACCCGCCCCCCCCCAAAAGAAACTCCCAAATAAGAAAATTGGTGTCGGATATGCAGTCGGGTTGGCGGCGTCGGCGATAGACCATGGACGACAAGAGACACACAGTGCGGTAAACGCCGTCAGGGGTACGGGCAGCAGCACACGTAAAGACAGCTCCGCTAATCGGGAAGAAAACAATACCGATTCCATCGCAATGTAGGGTGCAGCCGGCGATAGGAAGAGGGAAGGATAATCCAGCGTTTGTTGTGCGATTTTTCGTGGATTTAAGTAAAAAATTCAGTGGGAAGGGGTAACGGTGGCTGGAGCTGACGAAGGGTCTTACGTCAACACACCATGTATTATTAGTGGAGAGGGATGCACAGGAACAGCCAGTACTCTCCCGCAAAAAAAATACAGACTAGACGACGGAACGGTGTTACGTGGATACCGACGCAGGGACGATTTAATTGCCGGAACAGAAAGGGCAGGATCTGAGAGAGGTTAGATAGCAGAGTGGCCGGCGCACCGGAAACAGGCTACTGTGCGCGAGGTCTAGGTGTGGGCAGGTAGGCTGCATCACGCAGCCTTTATCATCCGCTCCGGCCGTTACTTCGTACACAGACTTTTGCAGCTTATGGGACTGCACGTAGGTGGGTTGAACGGGCCGGAGGGGGGGACGCGTGGGGCAGACATAAGAGGAAGGCACACGCACGCAAGGTGGTGAAACTGACGTGGGAGTTTACGGAAGAGGTGGGGTGGTGGAGGTGGTATTTCGGAAAAAGGGCGGGGGAGGTGGGCAGTGACCTAAGCAAGTTCCTTCGAGGAGCTGGTGTTCGGACGCGTCAACGAGGAGAGCACTGGGGGGAATATGCATGGAGACGAGGGTGTATTGAAGGCACGAGTTGCAGATGGAGGTAGAGGTGAGGGCGATGAGGGTGAGGTAGAGGGGAGAAGGGGACCTCATATACATCAACCTACTAAATATAGGTGATGATGGCGTATGTGATGGTAGTGTCGAGGGGGGATAGGCCGAAGCGGAAAGGAGAAGCGTTGATGATGAGGACGGACAACGATAGCGCCGTGTCATGTGGGGGAAGGCGAGGGTAGGGACGATGATGAGGATGATGTGATACTTGGAGACGATCGGGGGGTGGTGCTTCCAAGCGAAGATGCACCTGGTGTTGAGAACAGGCTAGCAGATGGCCAAACGACATGGAAGGAAGAGATAGCTGACAACTTTCAATCGGAATCGCCCGGAATACTTTGGCAGGTGCAGGAGGTGAAGGTCGAAGAGCAGCGGATCTGTGCAGAGATTTTGTGCGAAGGTACGGACTTCGAAGAGTTGCAGCGTCGACTATAATAGAAGTACACGGGAGCTTGGAACACGTGGACAAAAGTGGAGGAAAGGAGTGCAGAAGAGCCCATGGGTTGCGAAAGGATCGAAGGAAGGGGAAACAGTGGAGGAGGTGGCAGAGTACATGGCCTACTGCAGTGCGTTTCTAGCGAATAAGGGTTCGACGATAACGGGTAAGCTCGTGGCGGTGAATTTCTATCAACAGTTGCAGAACATGTCGTTGCTGTTTAGAAATCCGTGCATCAAAAAGGGGTAGCGCAAGGAATAAAGAGAGGACACACGGAAAAAAGTACGCAAGAAAGAGTGAGGAGACACCTAACCTGGGGAATACAGAGTACAATGCAGCAGATGAGCGTTGGCGGGGAAGGTGTCGGGGGGAGGGTGTTATGGATTGGACTAGCCTGACGTATATGCTGATGTCGAGAGCTTCAGAGTTGGGGAAAAGGTGGCAGAATCCACGACGTGTATTGCACGGGGGATGTGGCGTTTTCTAAGGACGATGAGCAGCTAGAAGGACGAGAGAGGAATGGCAGAAAAGATGGAAGCGAATTTATATTAGATCATGGCCAAGGTAAGCGTGTTGCTGGCTTGGAGCAGGACACGGAGCGACCGTTCGTAGGCCGAGGTAAGCGTGTTTCTGGCGAGAGCTAGACATGAGAACCATGTTCTAATAGGCTTTAGCAGGGCGCGGAAAGGCAAATATTAGTATGCGAGTATGGTCAAGGTAAGTGTGTCTCGGCTTGAAGAGCAGGACATGGAACGACTGTTTGCGAGGTAAGCGTGTTTCTGGCAAAAGCGAACGCTCGAGCAGGGCATGAAGGAAAAACGAAATGCGGCTCTGTGGGCGGCCGAGAGAGACCGAAATAAAGCGCTCTGAGAGTCCGAGAGAAATTTCTGCTGGTCAGAGAGCCAACGCTATAATTGTGAACTGTTTATATACTGGAAGAAACGTCGTCGTCGACCGGCGTTTTTACTGACAAATAGTATGGGGGTATCGTTTGTTCCTTTGAAAAACAAATTAATCTATCTCCATGTTTAGCAATAACGTACTGTAGTTCACACTCTGAACGATTGTTGACGTTACCTTCACCTACGACATGACTCGCGTACCTACCTCTACGAGTCACGGCAAAATATTTACTCGCCACTACTGATATAGTCTACTCTGTGCAGCAACCGACAATATCCGCACGCCTCCTCTGAATCATCACTTCATAGTCGTACATGAGATAACACTCCGACCCGTTCATCATGCCCCACCGACAGTGTCATACGTGTAGAAAACTGTTGTATTCGTCGTGCATAGTCTAGTACCCGACCCGTCCAGCAATGTGCATGACCTACTGTGCAATGGCGGTATTGTTCGGGCCCCACCGCCCTCTGCCTGTATGAATGTGTCATGGAGTATGCCAGACGGCTAGAATATGAATAACAAATAAATAGCACTTCGTAGATTGTAGTCCTTGATGTGCTCAATACAGCTCGATGTTTCATGCAGCAGAAAGTCTGTACAGATGGAACCGACAATTTCGTATAGAACGCACGAGCACGAAAGAAGCGCTTGTTCTGTGTGAGGCTCAACGATTGTTTTGGTTGCTTCAAATCGAGCACGTGCTCTTATTTTCCAAGTTCTTATCTAGAGCAGACATCCACCTAGCTAGGAATAACGGGGTTGTTGTTCTTATTGCCATGCCGATTGCCCCGTGCAGAAGACACAATTACAAGAGTTTGGCTGTAGCGTGTACCAGCAGCATATTCGGGCACCTCCGCGCGAGAGGCAAGGAAGCTTAAGTAGCAACCGTGTGTATGATGTGGGAGAGGAGAGGTTGCCGAGAAAGCTTGGGAGGCGAAGTGGGCAAAGAAGGAGGTGGACCACCCACAGAGTCTTGTAGATGACGTATGAAGTTGTTCGGAATCGACGGTAGGCCTAGAGGAGGGTTCAAGAAGAAGATATCTGTTGCTTTTGCCGAGAGAGAACATAATCTAACCAAAACCAAGGATAAGGAGGGTCCAGATAGGACTATATACGTATATAGATTTGTAAAAGTTTCCCCACAGTCTCCAGAATTTTCCTGTGGCTGTAAGAAGACCACGCACTCATTCTGTCCATCTGTTGCGTCAGCTGTCGGGTAGAGTCGTGCCTGTCGTGTCGAACAGCCCGGCAGAAGACGCCACCTTCAACCAAAAACGCACGCGGACAACCTGTTTCTGATCTGATTTTGAACCCTGTGTCAACACATACATATCAACAACATCAGCTGAGCGTTGGCGCGGCAGCTGTCAGAGCGGCTGTGAAGCGAACGTGTACGTGTGGGGAAAAGAGAATACAGCAGTAGCCTTCCCAGCGTACATGCAGAAAGGCGGTGCAAACCGAAGCAATTTCACCTCGTTTATTTTTTTCCTGTTCAGGTCTGTCATATCTGTCATACGGGGGCGATGTTCTTGATTGCTGTCTGTCTCGACTCGCCTCATCCCCACCGGATTTTTGAGACATCACGATGCTACGGTCACTACCTGATACTGTTCGCACGCTGGAAACGCGCGTGTATGCATAGATTGTTCTTCGTTGCCCTTTCGAGGGTGTGTGTGTGTGTGTGTGCGTGGAGAAAAACAGAAACACACGGCTTGATGACGCCGCTCAATCAATTTGTCCTGCCGATGATGGCCATAAGGCCATGATTGAGTCCGACTGCTGAATGAACTACACTCAGAGTCAGCCCCCAAGTATGTACGTAGTTTCCAGCGGCAGTCGAGCAATATATATGTCGTGGCAGTGTCAGCAGAGATGCTGAGCAGTGTGCACACATCTTCGTGGGGACCGCCGAGCCCGAGGTCAGGAGGCCGGCACGCCGGCATGTAGACTATGCACATATATTCACATTCATCCGATCGGCTGCGGGCTTTCAACCCCAAAAATCCAGAAAGTACTTCTTTTTGCAGCCAAAATCCTCCAGAAGGATCTCTTTAGAGTATCGACGAAAAAGCTCGCGGCGGTGTCAGCAGAGATGCAGAGCAGTGCACAAATCTCCGTGCAGACCGCCGAGCCCGAGGTCGGGAGGTCGGCATGCACGAATACACATCCGCGCGGCTGTGGGCTTTCAACCAAACAAAATCCAGAAAACATATATAGCCGAATTCCTGCAGGAGGATCTCGTTGACAGCAGGCAGTATCGATGAGAGAGCTCGCGCCGACCTCCCACAAATGGCGTGGACCTATTTTTTCTTGGTGCACAGCTGTGGCAGAGCAGGATATAAGTATGCATGTGTTCTCCGATGTTTTCTTTTTGAGTGTCCTTGCATCACCCCTTGCCGCGGTCCTTACCCCACTCCGGAGGAGGGATGCACACACATAAGACACACAAATGCATGTGGCATGCGGGACTTCAAGCATAAAAAATCCAGAAAACATGCCGCACTATCAGTCGTCATTCATGGCCATGTCCAACTGCTGAATGAACTGTACGTACGTACAGCAGCAGCGAGAGCAGCCCCATGTATGTTGTTTCCAGCAGCAGTCGAGCAATGTATGCCGTGTCGGTGTCACGAGAGATACAGAGCAGTGCACACATCTCCGTGCAGACCGCCGAGCCCGAGGCCGGGAGGTCGGCATGCACGCACACATAGATTGTATTCACATCGATCGGCGCGGCTGCGGGCTTTCAACTAAAACAAATCCAGAAAATCATTGAAAGAAGAAGCTCGCGCCCCGACGCGAATCCTTTTATTATTGGTCCTACATCTACAGCAGTAATTATGAAGTGTGCTGCTGTTGTTTCTCTGCTGTTAGCTTGTTGTATGTTCTTGCATCACCCCTTGCCGCGGTGCTCTCTTTACCCCACTCCGGAGGGATGCCTTGTATACTTTACGGAATTGAAAGAAGGAATGGGGTTCAAGAGTACCTACATGGACCAATGGATGCCCGGACAAAGCTGAAGGCCAAATGTAGGGACTGGGGACATTCGAGAACGTAGACGAAGATTCAGGAAGAAGGTAGACGGTGTTTGTGCTGTTGTGGTGCGTACTGAAGGAACGTATTGGTCAATGTGCCTGGGGTTTCCCGCCGCGAAGCCGATACGCCGCCGCCTGCGGTCTCCCCGATTTTCGACGGACCAAGCCCAATGTACGCGCGAATTCTCAGATACTCGTCTTTTTTTCACGGGTACCCATCGGTACGATTCGGCGGATTTCTTCCACGGTGTACCGCCACCAAGGCCATCGTTCGAGTTTCGAGCGGTTCCTGATACGGAGAATAGACGGGGACACCGCCCCGCCCCGCCCCGTGGTCATGCGAGAAAGACGAAACCGCGCGCAGCGGTGCGGTGTTACACCCTGAAAAGCCCTGGTGAATGTGATGCCCCGACTTCATGGGATGAGCGACAGAACAACGAACAAGTATTCGCAAGCAGGGGATATGCGCTCACATCGATGGCTGTAAGTTTACCTAGCATAGAACGACGCTAGTCATTGTGTTCTCTCTCCACAAGAAAGACAACCAGGAAAGCTCTCATGGAAGCGGGAAAAAGGGAGCGAAGCGCACACAGCAATCTGTTGAACTAAGAGGAGAGAGAGCAGAAGAGCAGAATGCCGGAGGCCATGGGGACATGTTGGGGGTTCCCAGTTGTCGTTGTCGTCGTCGTCCAACTGCAATAACAAACGTGCTATATTTTGGCCAAGTTTTCGCGCGCAGGTCTCACTTTCCCGGCGGTTTCACGCAGATCAAGCCGAATAGCTCGAGCTTGCCTTGTTCGACGTCTCTATGCTAGACCAACGGGTACGATGGCAGCTATCAGTTTTGCAGAGGCTGGAGGTGAATGTCCATCGTGGCTGTCGTCACACAGATTTATTCCAGGAGAGAAGAGCATCAAGAACCCTCCGTCAAAAATCTCGCGGATATGACCTGGAGATTTAGCTGGCTTTGAGACACGAAAATGTATGCACAGTTTCACTTTGTTCATCGTTGCCAATTATGTGCCACCATTTTCACGGCTGTTAACGGCAATATCTTCGCAGTTTGCTACTCAAGGAGATTGTGCAGGTTTTGAGGCGAACTTGCACATGCGACCAAACATCTCTTCGATGCCACCATCGCGAACCACGCGGTAGATAGAACATAGACAAGTCAAGCCTCGTTGACACCAGAAAACGCTCAGGCACACCACTATACGGGTGCTTGTGACTCGTCTAGCCCTGAACTCCCAGCGCCGCCTTCTCGGCACCGGTATTTTTCTTCTGAGCTATCAAGCCTTTAATCTCAGTCCCAAGGGGGTATGGTATACGCCATCATTCCGGTAGTCGCACCATCATGAGTGGTGACTTCGGCGGAGAAACAAGGCGATTGGTATTAGCTACAATTCAAGCCATCTAGCTCAGGAGGTGTTATTACAGCAGTGGTGGTTTATCGCCAAGAGGCAGGCTTTCTCCGACGCAGGCAGCTTCCAAGAACGTCAGATGTTCGTATCCAATCTCATCCGATTCAGGTTGGTGCGGACTCCCGATGTTTTCGGAGAACGCGGACCAACTCCCGCTCAAACTGACTGGTAGGCAAACCGAAGATGTTCCCAGTTTGTCAAACGCGGAACATGACCAAGGACTGAATGGCAATGAGAGGGGAAATTGTCCTGGGTATGCTCCAAGAGGAGAAAGAGGAGGAGGACAAAAATTGACAATACCCGGCACGAACGATATAAAAAAAACGGTACACATTCACCAACGCTTGCAGGGACAGAGACGATTGGTGGTTGGTGGTGGAGCCACTAACCATCCTGGAAGAGCGAGGAGGATTCAGGCAGAGCTTGGGGCCATTGCAGGAAAACTATGATGGCGCATCGCCACAAAAGTAAGCACCGCAGGAGGGGCAATGCGTAGTATCGGGGATTCTTCGGAGTCTACTCAATCACCCTCTTCTCAATGGCAGTCAGATATTACAAGCTAAAATCAAGTAGCTTTGCCCCTCAAAGACTAATAGGGTTCCATTGTCAGACGGCTTATGTCAGAAGAGAAGGCGCCATGTGGTTGTAATTTTGTGTGGGCCATGTTTGCCCCATTTTCGTGTCCGGAGCACACAGGGTCGGGGGAATACACTCGGATGCGGGGGTGGTGGGTGTGGGAAAAAATGTATAGACTACAGAACACCGCGCTGAGAACCAAGAGTGCAACAATCTTGCATTCTTTAAGCAAGACGATTTTGTGCCGTACACCAGCTTGCAGTCGAGTTTTGAAAAAAATGTTTAGCTGTCTTCGCCGACCTGAGCATAGCAATCGTTCGGCTACAAACTGTCGCGGGCTCTAGACTCGAAACGCAACCTGATAATAACGATGAAGTATGGAATCACCATGGTGTTCAGCAATCATGACGCTTTCGTGCGGTAAAAACTTGTTTCGGCTGTCTTCATCGACCTGAGCCTTAGGAATTGTCCGTGTGGCCTGACTGCTGTATGGGGGGGGGGCGGGGGATGCCTGGTTGGGACAAACCTTACGACGTCCGCTGGCGCAAGCCAACAAGGGGAATTTTGGGAGGGGTAGTCAAGAACAAATCGTTTCATATACGTGAGGTTCGAGCCTGTTTATATTTCAACCCTGCTGGTGCGCAAAAAACGAATCGATGCCCCGAATAATATATTGAACGAATTTGGAAGATACCGACTCCAATCGCCGTATCGTCACTCCCAAATTGCGTGTTTGTCCGATTTTTTCAATCTGTATCTCTCAAATTGAGGGACTACGATAGACCGAGGAGTAGCAGAGCAAAGACAACCGGCGTAAGTCACACGTGATAGTGCACCATTTTTTCTTCTCAAACCAGGCTTAAGAGCAGTATTTACCCGTGTTTGGAGGACATCGTTTGCTTCAGATGCCCCCTTGTATTTTCTAGCGGGTCCCGGTTTATGTGAGGGACACGAGGGGACACCTCAAGCGCGCTCGGCAGGGGTCCGAATACGGAGGGGTTGATGAAAACATTCCTGAGAGGGCTTGAGATGTTTGTCGTTGGAGAGAAACAAGCAACATGTACATTGTACCTTGGGGGGGCAGGCTACCACTCTTCTTCCGTCTCTCCGAATAAAGCAACGTTCAAAACTACCAATAACAGCTCACCTTCGGGCACAGCACTCCATGTGAGTGCGACGGCTTTGTGCTTGTGAGAGGCTCGTTGGACTGCTTATGCTCTTGTGCGTTTCGTTTTCTGTCGTTTTGCTGCGAATCTCCTCGTCTCTGCTCCCTAGAGGCGAACATAACCTGTCAGAGGTTGAGAACCAAAATTCGCACTCTGAGTTGGAGCTTCGTACATGACGACCCGTTCAGAATCCACGTCGACCTCCTTCCGGTATTTGCCAGCGAAACAAAGCATCACAGGTAATAAGCCCCCCAAATGAAATCTGGTGGTAAACGTGCGCCGCCACCTTTGGCCTGGAGACCTCAGACATGGCGGGAGTCGAAGCTCCAAACTCGTCGTCGGCAGTGCCCCATTCAATAGAGCGCGCTCTTCGAAATGGAGTCCAGATGTTTTTTAGGTCGAAAGCAGCAGTGCACTTCATCCAGTATTATCGATAGTACGGATAAGGCTGTCAACAGATGAATGAAGATATTTTTGGTTCTTCGAGGTGCGGTTGGCTGTTCTAGTCAACAACACGTCAGATGTGTGAGCTGCTGAGTGTGGGAAACATCACACCGCAGCTGGCAGTCAGCTGTAAGTTGGTCCCGCTGCCTTTTTTTTGTATCATGCATCACTCCTTGATGACACTACTGTGCCCACTCCGGTAAGGATCAGAATGTATTGACGTTTTTGAAACCAGTGATGCTAAGCTCACCGCATGCCTTTTTTCGTCTGTATTTCATTATGCCTTCCGAAAGCGCTTTCCAGGGGGGGGGGCGTCGGCATACGAGACGTGGGCATGCGTGTCTAGACTAAGTTAGTCTAGACTAGTTCCAGCGGAGCTTTCCTCGAGTAAAATGGCTGGTGAGCCAGATAATTGAGTGTCAGTGTTGCCGCCAACCCTCAATACACACAATTCGGGATGATCGTGTACAAATACATCAGGCACAAGCATCCTGCCATGTTTGAGTTCTGAACAGGCGAGAGGCAATGCGAAATGACACAGCTGTAACACATTTTCAATAATATCCAAGCAACCTCTAGAAATCAAAATATTCAACTAGTCAGCGCTGACTTGTGTAATGGTCCGCAGGTGGCAATGTCGACACTTTCAACCCCGTTCTAGCACAACATGGGCGACGCTTTCCCTAGTCTCCATATGAATAACAGCCGCCTCCTCGAGTTCATGCTAATGGGAGCACTCGGTAGTTGTGTGGTCTAATCTCTCCATACTCACAGGGTTTCGAACTCGACGCTGGTTCCGACACGATGAACTGGTGTTGTTTCTAGTGGAGGCAATCTGTGAAGGGGGGGGGGGCGAACACAAACAAATAAAGGTCGCAGTTGAACGACCGATCAATGACGAATCACAGTCCTTGAGCTGCAACGCCGAAAGGGCAAGTCGGGCAACGATGTCCGCTAACCTTGGTCGGTGTTCTTCGTTGCTTTCGTCCACACTGACGCCCAGTGGATCCCCTCGAGGTACACAATCAAGCTGTATTCCGTCCTGCGTAAATAAGGCGAACCGTGCGTCCCTGAGCATACATGGGTGAATGGGTTCGACCTGAGTTTCTGCTCGTTCCAAGCTCAACAACATCCGGACACACACAGGTGTTATCGGTGACAGCGTTTCATCGAACTAGTCGGCATTTTCTTCGCACTCGCGACATTGCAGCCCAACGCCACACCGGTGTTCGGGCTCCCCTCTGCATCATGAGCGCCCCGAGCGCCGCAACAACGTAACCGGCCATCACCACGGTCATCACCGAGGTCAGCAATCGAGGTGTTTCGTCGTCCCCACGGTCTTCTTCTGCCTCTGCCATCAACGCCAAAGCCAACACCACGAAAGCCTGAAGGGTAATAAAAGAAAGGACAAAACATGCGCAGACGGGATTGCTGTGTTCATTTGGTTCTTTCCGAATATCACCTGGGCGCGATGCCACCCTACATAGTGATCTGCATAGGTTTCTAGTGAGTCTAATCAAGGACGTTAGTCTGATTGAGGACAAATCCATGGCGCAATGGTGAACGTACAACCTCCGCGCACTGCTAAGCTGTGTTTCTTTATCCCACAATAATTACTATCCTCGAATTTTCTTACCGTTGTTCTCAACTGATATTATTTTTATTGGGTAAAAAAGCGGGTCGGTACAGTACTGTACAGCATCCGTTGACTGGCCCGCTTGCAAACCTACCACTCTCCGCTCACTCGCAAATAGATGGCTTAGAGGCCGCAACCACTTCAAGTCAGACTTTGAATCGACCACAACAAACCGGTGTGATTTGCGCGGTGAGAGCTGCGCTGAACGATTGCGTGGAGGACGCTTGTGATCGTGCTTGGTTTGTGAGCTGAGCTGTGGAAATCTCTGCGCAGAGGAGCACACGGACCGATGCTCGCTTGCCACGAATCATGCATGGGTACAGACCCCTTTAGAATAGGCTGCCAACGAGAAAGCTTCAAATCGAATGATCTTGGGTCCACGATACTATTTAGGAGACTTGAGGCGCCCCCCGATGTCACGATGGTATTGTAGTGCAAGGCTCCCCTTCGGAAGATAGGTGGGCGTTCCTCCCGGGGTCGACGCAAGAGGACATGGCCGCTGCAATAATGGTTAGATCGTTGTATATCTCAACCTTCGGTCGTGCCACGGTTGGTTTCGGTAAGCTGCAGAAGAATACCTCGCGCAAATTGCGGGTAAAAGCATTATTTTCTCACTGTGCACGATGGCTCCTCGTAAGCGCTTGCGGTGTTGTGGCCGTCGATCCTACTTCTCCTGCTGTAACACACTGCTGCTGCTGCTGCTGTGTTCTTCAGCTACATTGTTTTTGGCGGGTGCTTCATGTATTTGTACGGTCATCGCTGGGAGATTTCTGCGCAGATTCTCTGCGAGAAGTCCGGGAAAAAAACATTTATTTCCTCTTGCGAAATACCCCGACGGGTAATCGGGAATAAAACGGAATCGGTGTCGTTCCCTAATTATGTCTGTGTTGTCCGCTCTTTACACAGATACGATAGGGTAGCGGCGACTTCGTCGCAATCGCACTGCTGTAACCCGCTACTCATGCTCTCTCCCTCCCTCTTGTGTTCTGTACCGCGTTGCTCATAGTGTGCGGATCGTGTGTGGCTTGTGCAGACCATTGTCAAAATTATTCCTGTTTGACTCAAAGGACAGTTCCGAAAAAAATCACATAGATGCACATGCGCTTGTAGCGTGCGACAGCCAGCCGCGTTTTCGCTGCGGTGCTTTTGCGTCACTGCATATATCATTGTCTTTGCACCAGCTGCTGTGTGGTGGGTGTGTACACAACAACCACAGCAGCTGTGTGGGCGCGTGGGCGTGTAGCGCGTGGCGCGGGGCAAACAACAAGTTCAACAGCTTTCATCCCGTTCGAGGAGGCTTTAATGGTTGGGATTCCCAATCCCTGAAAATAGAGCCAGTCCCAGCGACTTTAGGCGGCCCTAACGCGCACCACCGGTGTCTCGCGAGCCCCACACGTAACGGGTAATGTACCGACGGGTCCTCTGAGTGCCTTGCAGAAGAAAGCGTCACAAAAAACCCTGTCCCGGCAAAGCAAGAGGACAAAAACACCCAAAAATGTGAACTTGGTACACGTACACACAACATTCAAGGACGCTTGGCGGCGTACCGCTTCGCGGTCGCCGCTACGCTCGTAGGTTGTATGGTGATGGCAAGTGTGTACGGGTGGCGTTTTGAAACGAGAAATACAAAGAAGAAATGTTGCGAGGAGGGAAAAAATTGTTTGTATTCATTTGTTCGAAGAGCAGAGACGCGCACCAATGAATCAATTACTCGGAGCAAGAAGTTTGTTTTAAATAAAAAAAGGCTCATTTCCCACGAACAACGAAGGAAAATAAGGTCAAGTAACATAATAGCTCGATCTGGGCCACACGATAGAAGAGGCGTCTCGCTAAGAAAACAGAGGGGCGACCCTATAATACCCTACTATTTGTAAGACACGAGGGGTTACGGGGGGGGGGGGGAGTGAGTGAGTGAGTGTGNAGAGAGATGCATGCACCAAGCAAGCATCATTTTTCTCTCTCTTCCCCCTCCTCTCCCAAGTGCTACCCACCCCCTCAGCGAGACTTGTAGCTGGATAAACTTCGCTCCTAGGGTGTGTGATCTTCGTATGTACAGCCGTCGGTGATGAGAACCGTGGTTGAGTACGGGAGACGAGGAAAAGGAGCGCAAATCATTTGTACAAGGAGTACCTACATGGACCAATGGATGCAGTGACAAAGCTGAAGGTCAACTTCAGGACCAGGGACATTGGCCTTCGAGAAAGTAGACGAGGATATAGGAAGGTAGACGATGAAGACGACGAGTTCAAATGTGACTGCGGCTCCGAGTGCGACGACCGTATTCATGTAGTCGCGGAATGTCGGCTGATCAAGAAGAAGAGGGAAGTGTACATGACTGAGCTGGGAAAAGTAGAAGAAAAGTACAGGGAGATGATTGAGGCATGGGATAGCCAGTATAAGACGTTATCTGTGCTGGGGAGTAGGAAGTGGGTTGAAAAGGCGGGAGTGATATCGGTAGGATAGACAGACTAGGGAAGACATGCTTGGGCCACCTTTGGCAAAGTAGGAAGGAACGATTGGCCATCGGTGATCGGTCCTGTGGGAACAATGCTCCGTCCTCTCGAGGACGCGTGGTCAATGGTCTAACCGCTAAGGCATGCAAAACATGATAATACGCCCCTGCCCCTGGAGAATGAGAAGAAAACAAGGATAGATGGAAGCAGGGAAAACCATCCAATGATGCTCCAAGCGCACAAGTAATGCAGGAGAAAGGGCAGAGCTGGGGACCCAATCCCGACCATCGGGAAGAGACGCAAGGATAAAATGGCAGTGCCGTATATACGATATGGGAGAGGAGAGGTTGCCAAGAGTAGCTTGGGGGGCAACTGACGAAGTTGATACAGGGGAAATGGTACTCCTAGGGGGTTCAAAAAATAAGATATAAACTGTTGCTGTTTCCGCGAGTGGACATATTTCAGCCAAATAAACCAAGGATAAGGAAGGTCTACAGTAGATGTATACGGAATGCTGAACGGAGGATTGGGTTGAAGGAGTACATCGCCCCGGTGGTCTAGTGGTATCTTCGTAATCCGCTAGTCGCAGAGGTCGTGAGTTCGAACCCCCATGGGGTGAAAAATGTACGAAATGTGCGGGTGAAAGCGAAATATAGCTCACAACCTCTCGTGAGTACCAAACTTCGACGTTAGCACCGTTGACGAGGGAAAGGGACGGCCAGACCCTTCTCGCGATAGAAATAAAATTCAGGACGCACGGCAGGAGGAAGGTGGGGCATGAAAAGAAACAAAAAGAAGAAAAAAGCCGTGGTGTTTATACCCCCTCCTGTATGACCCTGGATGGTTGTAGTTGTACGAAAAAATACACTGAAAAGTGTAGTACTCTCCATACGCTGAAAAGTGTATAGTACATGTCTCACGACGAAAAATGGGGGGACTTTCGCCATAATAAATAGGACGAAAACACAGCACACATACATGGATCAATGGATGCAGGGACAAAGCTGAAGGTATAATCAGGACTAGAGACATTGACCTTTCAGAACGTATATGTGGTTTAATTTAGGAAGGTGGACGATGACGACGACAAATTCGAATACAAATGCGGGGGGGTTAATGTAGTTGCAGAATGTCAGTCGTACGGAAAGGAGAGAGAAATTACATGACTGAGCTGGGAAAAGTAGAAGGAAGGTACAGAGTGATGTTTGAGGTATGGAATCGCTAGGAGAGACCGTAGCTATGCTGGGGCATCGGAAGTGGGCTGAAAAGGCGACAGGTGACATCGATCAGAAATAGGATACGGCAAATATTTTTGAGCCACGTTCGGCAAAGTAGGAAGGAACGATTGGTCATCGGTGGTCGGTCCTGTGGGAACAATGCTCCATCCTGTCGGACGCGTGGTCGTTGGTGTAACCGCTACAGGAGGGCTTGCAAAACATGATGAGTATCCACCCCCCCCAGCACCCAGGTACACAGTGCTAATACAGTCCTGGTCCCGGTTTAGCGGTCCATAGTGTCACGATTTTTTTTAACAGCTATTAAGGGCATTGTATCGCAGCTTGCCTCGGGCAACCGTGCTGGTCCTCTACAGGAGCTTTTTTTTTTGTGGTATGAGTAGGTGCTGCAGGTGGTGTGAGGAGGTGGACAATAATAATGTGGTATGACTACATAAATACGAAGTACATATACAACATACGTGTCGGGGTTTAGTCGGCCCAACTGCGCGAATAACAACGGACAGTAATGTTTCTGTCCATTTACGGCGGAATAATCTGTCACGCATCTACTCTCCCTTCTTCCCCTCGCTCCTCGACAAGCTTTTGCTTAGACATGGGTTGTAGCGAAGGGGGGGGTCTTTCTGGCGAGCAGGGCTAGACTCACCCTCAAGGGATGACCGAAACCTTCTTGCTGCTGCGCATCCGCCGCGAGGCGTGCGTGTGGTGGTGGAGTTGGGTCGGCACTGATGGGGTCAGGCGGGAAAATGTAGATGC
>CACKRE030001009.1:120213-132602 GCA_902602495.3 Ectocarpus sp. CCAP 1310/34
ATGGGAGGCGAAGTGGGCAAACAAAAAGAGGGGTAGACAACCCACGGAATGGGTCAAGGTTGTAGAGGACGTATGGAAGGGGCTCGACATCGACGAAGATGAAACGCTGGAAACGGAGGGTCTACAGGGGTTCAAGGAGAAGATATCTGTTGCTTGTGCCGAGAGAGAAGAACAGAATCTAAGGAAATAATCCAAGGATAAGGAGGGTCTAGAAGTGTACGGAATGTTGAAGGAAGGAATAGGGTTCAAGGATTACCTACATGGACCAATGGATGCAGGAACAAAGCTTAAGGTCAAATTCAGGACCGGGGACATAGGCCTTCGAGAACGTCGACGAAGACATAGGAAGGTAGACGACGAAGACGACGAGTTCAAATGTGATTGCGGCTTCCAATGCGAAGACCGTGTTCATGTAGTCGCGGAATGTCCGTTGTACAAGAAGGAGACGGAAGTGTACGTGACTGAGCTGGGAAAAATAGATGGGACGTACAGGGAGATGTTCGAGGCATGGAATAGAGAGGAAAGGACGGTACCTGTAGTGGGGCATAGGAGGTGGGTTGAAAAGGCGGCAAGGGATATCGTTAGGATAGAGAGACGAGGGAAGACATTTTTGAGCCACGTTTGGCAATGTAGAAAGGAACGGTTGACCATCGGTGATCGATCCTGTGGGAACAATGCTCCATCCTCTCGAGGACGCGTGATCAATAGTCTAACCACTAAGGCATGCAAAACATAAGAGTACGCCCCCCCCCCGGTGTATATACGAAGAGGAGAGATGACTGTACATGACTGAGCTGGGAAATATACGGGGAAGGTACAGAGAGATGTTGAAGGCATGGAATAGCCAGGAGAAGACGGCAGCTATACTATACTGGGGCGTAGTAGGAAATGGGGTTAAACGGCAAGAAGTGATATCGATAGGATAGATAGGGTAGGGACAACATTTTTGAGCCAACTTCGGCAAAGTAGGAAGGAACGATCGGCCATCGGCGACCGGTCCTGTGGGAACAATGCTCCATCCTCTCGAGGGCGCGTGGTGAGTGGTCTAACAGGTAAGGGACGTAGAACATGAGTACCCCCCCCCCCTCCTCAAGTGAACCGAGACCGATATTCCCACCGCCAGTGAGGTTCGAGGATGGATTGGTCGAGGTTGGCTCTTGTGGCATGGATCCGTAAAATGCTGTATATGGCATGGAGGTTGTGTATATATGGCATGGGGTTGTTTAGGCCCCTTTTTATTAGACCTTTTTTTGGAGATTTTTTTCCCACCAAAGGGATGACAAACATTCTAAAAAAGGATGACCCCCTTCTTACGGTGCTGGTCGATCATTTATTAGTCCGAGTCATCGACCAAACAAAGAGATTCTGTGCAACGGTCGTTCGTCATAAATACATGTACCACACCCATTAGGTTTTCGGTGATATCTCCGCACAGAGCGACTGTAAAGCGAACCCCCGCTAGCTGTCTGCATGGTCCGTCTTGCGTGGCAGCTGATAGAGACCACAGGAAGATAGGAGGCACGGAATCTGAGGTGGCGAGAGTCAAGAGCACGCTGGAAAAAAGACCACGCGTCCAGAGATTCAAGCTTGTGCGTGAGAGTCATGGGGTTGTGACCGCCAAAGGACAACCATTTTTTGGCAGCCCCAACCTGTCAAAAAGTTGTCCGAAAAAAGACAGGATGGGCTGCCCAAAAGGGCTGTTTCAGTAGCGGTCTTTTTTTGGTAAAATTATACGTCGTAAGAAGGGGTTCTTTGGTCCGTTGTCTTTTTGGGGGGCTGAACAGAAGAAAAATATAGCCAAAAAGGAACCATAAAAAATGGCCGTAGACTGTGAGCTTGTGGGCTTCGGTCCTCGAGTTCACACCCTATGTGATGTCCGCTGAACACTGGATAGTAAACAACGTCCTCCAGTACTTATGAAGTACTTCATCTGGAATTTGTTCACTTGGAGTATATCAGCAGGATGTTATCTAACCGTTCGCACACGAAGCGACGTGTTCGCTGCATGTGGTGCGCCTGCTCTGTACGAGCGCGAAAAATTCAAGTCCCTTGCGGTACTTGAAGTAAAGCCGTGCTTGCCGAATGTGAAACGTTGGTTTGCCGTGATGCCGAATATTCCCATAAAATATCTGGTTTGGCACAGCAAACGCAAGGATTATTACCAGCTTCTGGTTCATCCTTGTAAAACGTAGCTTGGGCCGGTGAAAATCCGGCATATCGCCCCGTCTCGCCATTGTAGGGACGCGAGGTCTACGCCCTTGTGAGGTCGACGCCCTTGTTACACTCGGTCAGATTGGATCTCGACAGCTGTTTTGCTCTTCCGCACGACGAGCTCGGACAGTTGCAGCTCCAGCCTTCCCAACAGATTGAGACGGTCAAACTGCTTAATCTCCGGAGTAAGATCGGGGTTGGACATGAGGAACATAATCATATCGACACAATCCGGCGCCACTGCCTGCCGAAGATGGTTGTACAAGTACCCTAGCCATGAAACCCCCCCTCCAACGCAAAGGTACGCGTAGTGTGTAAGGGAGCGCGGTACGCAGGTGCGCACAGTTTTTGTGTGGGTGGCTAGGCCATCCATAGGCACATGCGCACACACTTCCTATGAAAGACTCGCGCGGTGTACAACCGTGACTCCGTGGAAAAACGTGGCTGTATTGCGTTAAAACCTCGGGGGGGGTTGTGTGTTATTTACCGTGGCTTGTGTGCGGAATAGCTCAAACAGCCCCGAAAAAACATCTCTTGTATGGAGTATTGGGAAACCGCGCGCAGCGGTTTTTCTAAGGACAAATTCTCACGCGGCGGAGCGGAGCTGCTTTGTTTCATTGGAAAATCTGGACGATCCCGAAGCGTGTTGTTTTAATACGTCCTGCTCCGTCGAGCAAACCGCTCCGTGAACACCCCGAGAAAAACCTTCCTACCTAGGTGTGCAAGATCGTTAAATATGATGAAAGCTGGCCATGTATGTGCGAGCTTCACTCATGCATATAAATGGGGAGCGCCATCTTCTAAGCCACGGCACCCAGTCGCATTGACCAACTGATCGCGTGTTGTTTTGCGGTTTGCATCCCCATCTATTCTGAGCGCCAGTCTACAACGTTCGGCGTATGTTCGACGCACCGGTTGGGTTATGTCGCACAAGAGCCAAGTGAACACTGGAGCATTTTTTTGTATTCGGCGTTTTAGGATTCCTCCACGTTTCTCTCTGGGCGCTTGCTTTCAATTTTTAACATGAGAGGGACCAGCAATCTTCCCCCTCCCCCTTTTTACAGTCACGTGACGTTTCACAGTTAGGTTCCAAACTGTTCACCCCATAGATTCAAACCCGCAATCTAGAGAGTTAGACGGGTGTTCTTGGTGAGGAACTACCCGAACTCGCGTGAAGATTCATGACAACATAACACCGGCGATGCAGTGTGAGCGACAAGAGACGCACAGCAAGCGGCTTATCCCTGTTGTTGTATATTATCTAGCGCATTCATGAATACAAATTGAAGTTGGAGTGAGTCGATGTCTGAGCCTGCTACTCATGTCAGGACTAGCAGCAGCCGCCGTTGCTGGATGCGATAAACAAAGGACGCCAATATCTCGTTGACCAGCGAGGGTTTGTACACTCAACTCCCCAGGCATAAGCACAGACGCGACAAGGTAGCTGCGATACCCAAAACAAAATATCCTAGGCTTCGTGGAGGCGCTATGGAACCCTGCACACCTTCGGCGTGTGACGGCGGTGGGTCTGCTTAGGGGGATGCCTGACGATGCACATACCAAGACTTCGTAGGGATGCAAGGATTGGTTTTGGGGGTTCGTTTCCATATGTGGTGGTATGTAGGAGCAGGACTGTGCTACAGTCCCCTACCGGGATGACCGTACACGAGATGATGAAGATTGGGTGGGGGCTGGAAGACGGTGGCTATGATTGGGTGACCACTAGTCACCGGAGAGCAGGTTGAGGCACTGCGGGCAGAGCTACGCCGACGCTGAGCATAAACTGTTCCGCAGTTTAAAAAAACAAGCGTCTCTTATCGCTTGAGCCGGGCACAAATATGCCATCTATGTGAACGAACTTTGGGGTGAGTCACTCCGCACCCGATGAGTGGTCAAGTAGACGTAAGCCCAATGAAGAACAAAAGTACGAGCGGGACCGCGGGCTGGCGCCGGAGACCGCATCCAATCCAGTTCTTCCATGAAATGATCCGTTCTGTCTCCAAACAAAGAATTTGTTTCATGTGCGTTCTGGAGTAAATCGGCCGGCGGGGGTCCTCGCCTGTTATGCCCCCGTGCGCGAAGGGGATACTCAGCGGTATGCTACACCTCGTGCGGGGATTGTATGCTACGAGACCCAATCTAGGTATGTATTCGAAGGGCGGGCAAACTTCAAGATGGTCCCAAGATTTCCGGCGCCCAACTCTACTCACGACTTTCTGGAGCGAAAAGAGCTTGTGGTTTTCTTGGTCACTTGGTCACCAAACCCTGGACATTGTTGTCGAAGTCGTGCTTTATGATTTGGTTTCAAAATTAGCTACGGGTTGGCTCTCAACGTTACATGTGTATGTGCCATTTCGATGTTTTCGAGCTTCGGCATCTTTCTCTCGCACAGTGAACATTTCCTACTCTGCCTTCTGAAAGAAATGCAGGGGGCTCTTCGGTACAATACCGCGCATGCCGGAGGATCGCCAGCAATTCATGGCATATGTAATCGATGCCTAAAGTCGCCGGGACTGGCTCGAACTCGAGGGGAGTCATTCTTCACCACAAAAGCCTCCGCAGGCCTCCGCAGGATACACGAAAAACGCCGTTCATATGCACAACAAGAACAGCAACACTTTGATTCCTGGGCAAACATACATACACTCACACCCGAGTAAGACGGCACAAACAAACGAGACAGAGAGAGAGAGAGCAAGTACAGCAGGTTGCAGCAGCAGGATCACCAGCTGCAGCAGACAACACCTGTACACAGAAGCAATCATTGGCCGTCGACAGGTGATAATTGCCCCATTTCCCGCAGGGGAATTCCGAGAAGAAACAAAATAACCCGAACTGGGCCCCAGTTGCCCAGTTGCCCGATTACCCGCAGGGGTTCGAATTGTTCACAGAGAATCTGCTCAGAAATCTCAGAGCGATGACCGTGCAAATACCCGCAGAAGAGACTTTGTAATTCAAGATCATTGAGAGACGCCGCTAGCCATCATCAAGCACACAGTCCTAGCACGCACGCCAAGAGCCACGATTAGAAAAACGCTTTCCCGCAACAGGATGCGAGATATTTCTGCAGTTTGTCGGAAACCACGGCACTACTGAAGATTGAGATACAACGATACAACCGCGATACCTTGGCCATTTCTCATGTCCTCTTGTATTTCCCTTGGGAGGTAAGTCGCCAAACTCCCGAAGGGGAGGCTTACGTATTTTAGTTTTCGTTTCAGCATCCAGCCGTTGGCTCGATTTTCCTTGGTTTTCCCGACGTTGATAGATGTGGGGCTTTGGGTCAAGTAGTTTTTTTTTTTACATTTTTCGAGTGCTAGAACGTTCATCGGAATTGCTTGAGGCCTCGGGGGTTGGTTCGTGGACCGATTGGCGTAGGTACGGTTTGAATATGAAACGACAGCAATATCAACAATAATATCAACGACAAGACATAAACAAGCGATTGTATGCGCATAAGTCTGTGAGTATTTTGGGTCTTCGAAATACAATTCGTACTGCAAACCAAACTTGACATGCCAGGGTGCACAAGTTTTGCCCTTGTGGCAAGCTAAGGTGACTTGAAGGGGGATATTATCCCAGTAACGGGTACATCGCGTAGCAATGACAGGTCAGGCACACGAACATTGGTGAAACTACAAAGGTCGATTTGACAAACCTTGGCACCGGAAGGAAACATTCGAGGACAAACAAAGGTTCATGATGGTAGAGCCTGAGGCCGATCCGGCCGTGGCTTTATTTGGAGGGTCATGGGGCGCATTATCCATTCCCGGCCTAGAACACGGTGACCAAGGCCGAGACTCAACGGGCGTTGCTGCATCTCGCATCGTCTTTCTACTCCGCACCGAATCCCTGGACGCTTCAAGTCATACCGTTACTCACCGATATTTGCGCGCTGGAATATAGAGAGTCATGCATGGTCTCCACGAACGGGCTGAACACCACGTTCATGACAAGGCTGAGCTGTGGGAACAATTGCGAACGGAGCACCACCGACGGGGACGGGTGTGCAAATGACAGCATTGGTGAGCCAGGGTCGTCCCTGAGAGTTCTGCTCTGTCCGATACTCGGGATACCTCATGTGGTTGTATGTAGACGGTATGCTTGTGGACCTCAAACGTACGTTGTTCGTAATCAACACCCTACTTCTCACCACCGTGAAACCCATTGCTATCCACAGCTGCATGGATGTTCTCGTGGCGAAGAAAACCAGGCTGGCGAGCAGAATCCGACGGCAGGTTTCAAATATTTCGTACCACCAAGCTCGAGGTTCGTCTGAAACGCGGACATAGAGCACATCGCCAAAAACGGCATTAATCTGACCATAGAGGAACCCTCGACGCCGATGGTGACCACGGTGCGAATAACATGCTCGCTTCGTAGGGTGCTTACCCTTCGACAGAAATACATGGACAACCATGAAAGGGTAATACTACGGTAATACATTTTGTTTTCTTGTTCCGAGTGGTTGGTACCCTATTTTTGTGTTGTTTCCCCGCGGCGTCGTATTTGCCGGGATATGAGACCACGGGCTCCCCATTTTTTGTGGACTATAGAGCTAATGTGAGAAACAACAACAACAAACATCAACTGGGCGACGATCTAGTTGGTCGCTCCTGACATAGTATTGATATGATTATTTCACATGTGTTGGGAGACACACCCCTTCTCACATGCATCGTGCAGAAGCGCAAATGGCTGAAGCGCGAGTGCGTTGGCCCGTTTAGCCTCCTCAGCAATTGCGTCATCTCCTTTAGGCCGACCGTGTATCTCGCTAGGATATAACAGATGGCGATGTTTCCAAAGCACGCCAGAGTACAGCGCAAGAATGCCGGTCGGGTACGCCACTGCCATGATGACTGCTAATGCTCGGTACTTCGGATGCTCTGCATCATTGCAGTCTATGGAGTAGTCCGCCCGCAGCATCGTGCGGCCGTCATCGAACGACTGCTGGGCGTAGGACACAAGGTTGGGCAAGTGAGGTGCCGTCAGTTCAAACGGCAGACGTCGCTTATCGGCAGGTATTGTGCGCAACTCCCGTCCCGACATAAAGACTAAGGGAATAAAGCCTGGGTTTGTAGCAATGAGGACTCTATCTTTTATCAAGGGGGTCGAGGGACATACATACCTCACAAGAAAGTGTCCTGAGAGCCGCGTTTATGGCAGGAGTCAGCACAAGGTAAGTAAGTGCGAGGAGGCACTCGTTGCACTTCATTGATCGGCCTCGCCATGTACGACCGTCGGTGATCCAGCTGGAGCGAAGGAATGAGCGAACACCCATGATCACGACGGCCACGCCCAGCGGTGCGATAGTTTTAAAAACGAGTTCACCGTAGAAGGTACCGTGTACCAAGCACGTCGCAGAAAAAGCCTGCCAAGGTCGCATGTCGGGCACGTAAGAAACATGAGCGTACATTATTGTGCGAGGATGACGTCTGCTGTAGGTTTCACGCGAACGCCTTTGCCACTTTGAGTGCAACAAAACAGTTTTCAGTACGACCCTGACGCTCAACATCTATATTGACCCAAATCGTTCTCGGGGCAGCCACAAAGATATCTTGCTTGATACATTCTCCAGTTCGACGCTGTCGGCTCGTACGCACAGTGACTTTCTTACCTTCGGAACGGTAAAGTTCACGATGTCCAGCCCTCCTAGAAAGGATCGGAGGGTGTTTGAACGCCTCACAACCAGCACTAAGGGAGTGGTAGCAACAACTTGAGCAAATGACAGTACCACTTTTGCGCCGTTCGCAGCATGACTCATTGGCAGATTCGGAAGGCAGGCAGATGGGTCGAGCGCCCTCGCAGTCACCAGAGAAGACCTTCAGACGCATAGTTGGGGGTTGGCGTTGGTTTTGTCTTAGAAACAGCCGATTGTGATTAACACTTCCGTAATTCCTCCATGATTTGTGTTGCCACTGCTGCAGTACTTCTCACCTGATCTGCAAAACGACGGTAGCCTGTTCTCCTGATGCAGCCCCCGACAAGCCTGCAAGAGCAGAAGCTAGCTGGTCGATGACAGGACAGAGCAATTCCGATCGCATGACGACCTTCTTCATTCCAGGAGCTGTGTCTGGATATGGTGTCCGTGATAGAAGCCTGACTAGCTTCACGGTAAACATTTCGACAGTGACCAAGAGGTCTTGCACCTGCGGATCAACCCGCTCGGGCAAGGTGCGCAGGACGTCATGTCGAAGAAATGCCACAAACGTTTCCACCTGAAGTAGTTTCTGCCGGAGCCTTTTGGTGGTAGGCTGTTGAACCGTGCTCGCATTGAGCGGAGACGAGGTTTTCTGAACGGCACCGCCGTTACCAATTGCGTGAGCCTGAAGGTTGGCCGACCCAACAAATGTTGGCGCCCCTAGCAGCAGACACATGCCCAGGACCATCCCCATGATTTCGGCAGCCGTCGCGCCGCTAGATGATTTGCACTCAAGACACACACCATTCACAGATACATAATGCGAAGTCGGGCACACGAGACAGTAGGGCCCTGTGTTGTCTCCGAGGCAAATGTCGTCCCCTCCCCCGACCCCGCCTATACACAAGTCAGGGATCGGGCACACTCGTACATCCGTGGATGCTTCGCTCGTACGCCAGTAACCCGCTGCGATCATGGGTGATGAAGGAGTTGGGTGCGGCGTTGTCTGTGGTGATGTTGGAGTCGGTGTGGGAGATGGTGTGGGCGATGGTGTGGGCGATGGTGTTGGAGATGGTGATGTCGGACCAGGAGTGGGGGCTGGTGTCGTAGGGGACGTTGTAGGGGACGGCGTACTAGATGGTGCCGTGAAAAAACATGAGCACACTCTTCGGTAAAGCGGACTCTCCCCACCATCACATGTCGGTGTGCGCCTCGTCCCAAAGTTGTGGGCCTCGGCTGCATCCAAAGCATCTGCGTTAACATTTGCTGTGAGACTCGCGCTCGTTGTGGCACTAGCCTGGTCCACGGCGTCGAATGTGGGACTCACTAAACATCCCGCCGTGAGGTATGGACGATCGTCAACATCAACGATTCTGTAGTTTTCGTCGAAAACTGATGATAGCCAGTGCAGCGAAGCTTGGAAGCTACCTTGAGACGTGTCCGGGCCAAAGTTGAAGTACCAATCCGAGATGGTTTGGGCATATAAGATGACACCTAGGGCATTTAGCACTTCTTCGCACTCCTCGTTGGTCAGCTCTAATGCATCCTCATTACAAGGCGCTCCTTCCACAACGCATTTATCGGTACAGCTGACGCCTGGATCTGCAAAAATGTAGCATGCACCATTGTATAGAGCTCGGCCGCCGTTGATGCAGTAGTCTTGAGCACAGCAAAACCCCAACCAGCGCGCAATGAGTAACAACCCAATATTCCACACACTGAGTGGAAGCCTTGAACAAGCCATTCGCGAGCTTGTCAGGTACAACGTCAATGCAGCCATACCTTACGTGCCCATGTATGCTCTGGACCGAGTGACACGAAATGGATCGTCGCGGGGCACGTACAGCACACAGGATGGGGACCCACCAAGGGCACACGCGGGGGAATAACACAAAATCGACCAGAAAATTCCACGAATGAAAAAGAAGATAGAGCTTGGCCAACCGGGAACGTCGCATCGAAAGTTTCGTTTAACTTTACTTGCCCACAACCAACAGCACACTTCCCAAACTCACCAGCTTTTGGAGATACTGGTGATTTTGAGCCGCGGAGTAGAGATATGTATTTGGTGCAACAATTGGGGGGCGCGCAGAGGATATACAAGCAACCCACACAGGTCAACGAGTGATCCCGGGCCGAGGGGTGACACCGCCCATCTGCGCACGTCCGAGCTGTCAACGACAAGCATGTATGCAGGTTTATTTAAACCAGGATGTCAAGACTCTCACGTGATCCTGGCCTTTGACGAAGGTCAAGAGTTTGTGCGAGACCACACCACAGCAGTAGTTTCAACAAGGCTGCCAGCAAAAAGTTCTTCTTCAGCAGGTCAGACATTTTTTTGCATATGTGTAGACTTTGTACGTTTCGAAAATCTACAGACTAGACATATCTTTGGTACAAGGAGCAGTAGTCCTATTTGGGTAAGACTACGGGGCGCTTCGAGGCGTACCTCTTCGCAGTCGCCGCCGCGCTCGTAGAGTGTATCGCGATTTTGCGAGTGTGTGGGTTGAGTTTTGAGAGGAGAGAAAGAAGTGCATCGTCTACAGCTGCAGGAAGCGCTTCGCGGCGTACCGCTTCGCGATCGCCGCTGCGCTCGTGGGGTGTAATGCGATTTTGAGAGTGTGCGGGTTTGAGTTTTGAGAGGCGAGGAAATAGTCCAAGCAAGGCACACCTGCCGCTATTCAGGGCAGTGCCGCCCTTCCGCTACACCACTGCTGTGGACTACACAACAGTGGGGGCCTTCCATAATGCCGGTTGGATAGTGCCGTTGCCCAGTATTTTGCCCGTGTTTTCTGCTCGCACACACTGAAATACCCAGTCGTTCTGTGCTCTGAATATTTGGAAACGTAGAAATACAAACTCAGAAAGATTGTGTGCCGGTGCCCGGTAGTTGCTGTCTTCAAAACGTTCCGTTCTCTCCGCCCGTGGTTTCTTCTGTCCGTTTCAGTCTAACACTTGACGGGGTCGATTCCCGTGGTCACAGGCTAACTTACCCAACAAAAGGTATACGAAAATAAATGGAACCGAAGGGTCCGCAAGCCAATGGAAGTCAACGACAGACACATTAGTCGAGGCCACTCCGCTCGCCTCTACACGCTATGCGAGGTAACCCTAGACTAGAAAAAGATAGAAAAAGAAAAAGAAAAAGGAAAGGAAGAGAGAAGATTGAGAGAAGGGAAAGAGAAGGAGATAAACACAGACAGAGAAAGACACACGCCGTAGCGACAAACGACAAACAGAACAACACAAGTCAACACAATACAGCACACCACAAAGCGGGCCACCCGAGCCAGCAAATGCACGTCATCGCTCGCGGGGGGTTGGTGCAAGGATGCAGTGCCGGGGGCGGGGAGGGGATAAGTCAAGCAAGGGGTTCAATTCGGCAAAGTGTTTCGCGCCACTCGGTCCGCCTCTTCGCGTTTCCTGTCTTTCCTCGCCGTCTCGTCCGCCTGCTGTACCCCTCCCGCTCCCGTGGTTGTTGCCGTGTCCGTGTTGTTCCCGGGCTACTTTTTCGTTTCAGCGCTCGTTGTCGGCTAGCCTCCTCTTCCTTCTTGTGCCAGGAGGTCATTAACCTCTTTGCTCCCTGCAGTACCCCTGTAGACCACGGTACCCCCCGGTCCACCTTCGCTGCTTCCATCCAACTTGTTTCCGGGACTCCGAAGAAGCATGGCTCGGCGTCCGTAGATCCGTGCTCTGCTTCGAACATCTTGAGGTCGTCCTACAGGCACATCTGCCAGTTTTGCTCCGTTTTCCCCCTGCCTGGGCTCTCCCCCCCCACCAGCTCGCCAAGCATCACCAGTTTCGGGAGTCGTCCGTCACTCTGCCTTCCCAGCGCTCACGCGAACAGCAGGCGCCGTTGCCGAATAGTAATTTCCACGCTCTGGCACCCTACCCTCTTCATTGTCTGGGCGTAGAAAAGCTGCCGATAGGTGCCCTTCTTGCGTTGGTAGCCGATAACTCGCAAGTAGCAGTCGGTGGTGTATCGCCCGCAACGTCCGGTATTGATCTTGACGTGGGGCCCATGTCATGCAGCCGTACGGCAGTGCCTCCATCGCCTCGGCCTGGAGAGGCGAGTCTTGAGTCGGCACGGTGCTCTCGGCCTGTCGAAGCGCTCCTGGTCATATCTCCTTACGCATGCCCACGCTGCTCTGCTCCGGTAATTCATCTCCCGGGTGGGTCACCATGTCCGTTGACGAGGCCACCCAGGTGCCGGTCGTCTGGGCGTGCCTCTGTCCTGCTGCCTCGATGATCAGCGGTGACGGTGGGGGGAGCGGTGGTGTTGTTGGTGCCCGGTATATTGCCGGTAAAATCTCAGGACACACCCTGACACTATTCAGGACCCCCGACTGTAGCACAGTGGCAATACTGCATCTAGTTTGTATTTAGGAAAAAAAATACAGAGGGTGAGGTGGAATAACTTTTTTGTGGAAAAAAGTACCTGCAGTAGGCTCGTGCGTTGTTACCATTGGCTCGTCTATACCCACAGCAGTATTGAGCTGGGGGCGCCAGTGTGATTTACAGTGAGGGGGGGGGGGGG
>CACKRE030001009.1:134669-150142 GCA_902602495.3 Ectocarpus sp. CCAP 1310/34
CGGCGAGTCGCATGAAGGGTGCGCTGCATCCTGCTAAGGGTGTTCGGCATCTTGTGCTTACTTCCTTGCGTACGGATGACAGCTGCGTATGACCTAATTTATTTTCTGGTGCTTTCACTTTCAGAGACAGTTGTAAGCACTGTGTAACTGCCTCGAGGGTGCTTGACCATATTTTAACACAACGTGGTGCGATCATCCCCCTTGCGCGGAGCAAGGGTTATCCACCCCGCACAACATGATCTACTCGACCACCATTATGGTTACCGCAAAAAAAAAACCGGAGGGAAAAAAAAAAAAACGGTAACCTGGTTGCCGAGTTCACGAAGTGAATTGGCTTGTTTTACAAATACCGAGGGGGGGGCTTGTTTCACAACGTCGTTGCCAAGCGATGAAAACCCAACCCCGATGGCAAACACCGGGGGGGCGGCGGCTTGTTTTACAACGTCGTTGCCAAGCGACGAAAACCCAACCCCGATCGCAAACACTGGGGGGGGGGAGGGGGGGTGGTATTCATCATCATGAGCTACAGAGAACGGGGGGGGGTGTTATCATGAGCTATGTACATAGCAGCGCAAAAACAAACAAACTTTCTCTCAGTTCCTCTCTCGCGTGATTTGTGACCAGACTAGCACACGGAAGGCACAGGTGGCACCCTAGACCTTCGCACACAATAATATAGAGGTTTACAGCATACATGTATCGTCAATGGTGGTGTAGAGCAGCGTGTTGGTGTGTGCCTTTTGTCCTCTCTCTCGCTGATGACAAAAGCGCTGCCGCCGCTCGCAAAACGCACAACACAACGCTTCTCTCGTCTCGCTTCCTCCGCCGATAGCTAACAGCAGTACTATCGTACTGTCATATAGGGCACACCCTCCGGCCTCGCTCTCCCGGTGGTGTGTGTGATTGCAGTTTGATTGCCCGGGCGTGCAGTAAGGGACGCGGGCATATTGTTAGGGACGCCAGGCGTTTCCAAACCGAGTCGGCAGAAACGGTGCAGTTGAGTGCTCGGGCGTACAATCAGGGACGCGTACAGTTAGGGACGCCAGATAGAAATGGGGTAAAGCAGCACAGGCGTTTCCATGTTGTGTGTCGGCAGAAACGGGGCAGTTTGTTTGCTCGGGCGTACAGTCAGGGACGCCAGGAAGGAACAACCTGTTTGTTCGGACACACGGTTCGGGGTGTCAGGTAGAGTTCGGGTAATATTCCCAAGAATTCTACTGTAGGAGAAATCGCCGGACCTATTGATTGTGGGATGGTATTGCTGTTGGAAGAATTGTTTTTCGCACTGTTTGCTTCGGAGAGTTGTATGCTTGGAGAAATTTCGTCCGGTCTGGAAATATTCTGCAACTTGACAGGTTTACGGTTGCCCACCCTTGGTGCAAGAATGTAATGTGCGAATGGGATGCAGCACCATAATGGTGGAACTGTTTTGGTCTGGCCGGGATTTTATGACTGCGGGCGTTGTTGCTCTTTGGGCATTGTTGGACTCTTCTTGTGAAGGTTTTGGTCGTATTTCCACGGTTGGAGGCATGCTGTATCATGTGTCTGTTTTGTTCACCCAGTTCTAGATAATTGCCGTGTGTATGCACTTCTAGGGCAGTCAGTTAACTGAGTAGTCTGGTGGATAAGTCCATCTAACGTTATAAAGACGCCTCCCACGGTGGGTAGAGAGCGCGCGTTGGATGGCGCACCAGAGGGGGCATGTGAGTTTTTTCCTCAACTACTAGGCAGCTTGTTGCGCATAAGGCTTAGATTATCTGATTTTTCGTTTGGAATGCAGGCAGCAGAGTAGATCAGGTGCTTATTGGTTGTTATTTGGCCAAGTTTGTCGTACGGCCTCGCAAAGGTGTGGTGGGGACGTGGTCGATATTTGTTTTTGTACTGTACAATGTTGGGTTCCGCGCGTGGCGTGAAGAGTGAGCCCTCGGGCGGTGATATGATAGTGTCTTTCTTGCCTTGATGTCCAGTACAGCCGTTGGAATCTTTCGTGATATGAACGGCGTGAAGGTGTTGACTTTCGGAGGGGTTTTGATCCGATGGCGGGTTTCCCCTTGTTTCGGATTTGCGTTGTTTTCGGTGTTTTTCCAGGTATGCTTTTGACGCACGAATGGTTGGTCACTGGCGTGAACAACCAAGGGAGGGTATTCGTGCGTGGGGCTAGATTGATCGGATTGTACCGATACTGGCGGTTTCGTGTGTCGCAGATGAGAATGACCTTGAGGGACATGCTAGGAAAGACCTTGGGATACGAGTTGCGGCCCCCCTTTCGACTGGTTTTGGCCTGGCATTCCTCCTTTCTCCTCCTTTCTCCTTCGCTTCCTCTGTGATGTCGTCCCTACGATCTATTACATGCGGTTAACAACACTCTTTGGTCTCTGGAGTTCACACAACATGGGCATTAACGAACATGATGATGCGCAAACTAAATGACGGAAAAGCCGTATGCATACGACGATCTATTTTCCCGGAGACTCAACACACGCCCAACACTATCCGGTTGTGGTTTTTTAGGCTCGACGCTTAAACTACACTCTAGGGGGAACGATTAGGCCCCTCGCCCCCCAATGGGGTGAGCGACCAGCATGCATGCGTGGGATGGGCGCGGCGGTTTGATAGGCAGAGGAAGTAGAGGCGATGCTGACATCGGCACCGAAGAAGGGTAAACGAAGTCTTTCTTTGACGATGTGAGATCCACACGTCCGTTGCGTAGATGATGATCGGCGGGATATAAAACAAAGTGAAACCAAAGACAAAGAAGTGTTCGTGAAAAGAAAGGCCGATGCCCGATCCCCAACGAAAAGCGGACGGAAGACGGGGGTGGGAATTTTGTTAGGAGGGAATGCATACAACAACATATTCGCCTGATTGAGAGCGAAGTATCTGATTGAGAGCGAGAGCCAAAAAAATTGAAATTTCGGGTCCAGACGCCTCTTGCCATTTCTTGGCAAGTAGGGGACGGGCTATTCCAAGAAGCGGTGCAAATTGAAGGTCTCATCAGCAGCTTCGCGAGCATATGCGTGTCATCGTCATCGGATGCTGCAGCGAGGAGCTAGACAAGTTGCTAGATTTGCCCAGATTGGCTATTTCTGCTCAAACTGTTTCAGGGCGGTATCGCGTCGGGCGGTGGGCTCTGCTGTAGCTTCTGCTCCCCGCTGTAGCTCCACAACGAGAGACTCCCACAGGATGACCAGGGTAGCGGCTTGAAGCTACGGGCTAGCCCTTCAATTCAAGCTACACAGCAAGCTCCACCTCTCAGTGGTAGTCCGGCTACAGCGTATCGCGCAATCTCGCTCTCAATCAGATGCTACGCTCTCAATCAGGCGAATATGTTGTTATACATGGATGAGATCGAATATTTCATCCATTAGACTATGTTATTCTACGACTGAGATATTGTCACCTCCGCTTTCGAACAACATATGGCGTCGTATCGGAGACTCGTAGACGACAGCAGCACCTCTATATTGAGAGATTTGTTTTCTACCTCCAACAAAACGTTTCGCTACCAACCATCACCCTGCATGAAGATCTTTGTTGCTGCAGGTTGTGTCGCAAGGTCGCGTGCTATTGTTGAGCGCGGAGAACGTCCTGTTGGAGAACATCACTGCAAGCTACAGCAGCAATGCTCAACAGTATGTGGACGATGTAGTCTGCAGCAGCAGTAGAACACCTTGTACTCCTGTACTGGAGTAATTGATTATGGCAGATTGAGAACCGAATTTGAATCCGAAACACAAAAAATAACGCTATGAATTCATTGCTAGTCTACCTTAGAGTAGACTTTTTTCGTAAATAGAAATGGATCCGTTGGGTCATATGCATATTTTAAAAACAGTCTTAAATATTCAACACTTTTCTGCAGCATTTCACTTGCCCCGGTGGCCTCGCTTTGAAATATATGCCCGGTCGCAGGAGGTATCTCATGCAGCCGACGTGGCAACGACATGCTATAGGTTTCGATCTTACCCTCGTGCTGTACGTACAGTACAATAGTTAGGCAGCAGAAAGAAACGCATGCCACCAATGCCACGGTTGAGCAAGGTCGCATCATGTCCTTGTTGAGCGCGAAACGCCTTGTTGGGGAACATCACTGCACTGCACGCTACAGCAGCAGCTATGTGTCAGCAGGCTGGTAGAACACCTTGTGATTGATGACGGCAGATTGAGAACCGAATGTAAGGTGAATCCGAAACAACACCCAACGAAATACTATATTTGACAGTTTCGGACCCAAAATTTTCCGACGTAAGGAACCATATTTTGAGTTAAGCCGTCGTTCTGAGGATCGGTTCTGACAGTCTCGCCAGAACCCACAACAAGGAAAAAATTTACAGATTTACGAGCCGAGGGAGGCTTGGTTTGTGGAAAAAATTCACGATTTTCGATTTAGCAACTTTCTTCGAATTAACACATCACACGCACCACCGCACGCACACACAGCAGTATGCTGAGTGCATGTCAGCGCGGCCAAAGAGAAGGCCAGCGCCCAGCAAAAGGCCTTGGAGTTGGCGCGCCACCAACACAAAAACAGGGCGGCTGCACGGTCAGAACTTTGGGTTTGTTTCCGGCTGGCTTGAGGTCAGTGAGGTCAGTAACACGCCCGTCAGATTGAGGCAAGGGCGAGGAAGAGCGCACGAACCTCGAGGTGGTGGCAACGCCGCCAGCAAAGAAGAGCAGAGAGGAGGAAGAGCACGTAGTGGCCTCCTGGTGAAGGCAGGCGCGTCCTTCCGCGCGCAAAGTGTGTTTCTCTGGTGTCTACTAGAAAGAAGAGCGTTTGACTCGGATGTGCTTCCCGGTCCCAACCCCCCCGTCTCTCCCGAACGCTTGAAACGCGACATAGCACTTCGTTCAGAGGCTGTCGTCGGCCAGTGTACAGTAATCACTTCCTGTCTCCGTACTGGTGTAGTGTGATTTCGTGTGCTGGGGTTGAGGGAGAAACGCAGACACGGACACGCGCGCACGAACGCATGCACACTCAACAGCAGCAGCAGTGAGAGCCCCTCGTCATCAAGCAAGGTGCACAGCAACAGCACCTGCGGACAGGGGAAGTTCGTGGGAGGACTGTTGACCCAAAGCCAATCACATGAAGCCGCTTAAATCTGACAATTTTTACGTGCACGAAGTTTCCAGGAAACGTTCTTTTCTCACAATTTGCTTCCTTAAACCGGAAGATTTGGAGCCCCAGTCCGAACCTGTGTATTAGGGAAAGAAAGAACAGAAAGACTACCCGCCGTTTGACATATCAACACAGTCCAACGGCATGTGTTGGATGCAGTCTTTGCAGCGGGTGGAGGGAAACCGGCTGGGTACTGGGCTCACTTCGAGTCTGTTGTAAGCCTATACACTGATTATTTTTGACAGTGATACCAGCAGGTGCTAACGACAAAAACATCTGTATAGGTAACATACTCACAATACATCCCTTGTAATTCTCTACCGGATCAACGACAAAAATATCGGGGAGAAGCCCTCCGTCATGTCGTGTGTCATCAAACGTTACATTCACAAGGAACACGGCGCAGTGTCTTTTGACAACTTGCTGGTTTTAGGCTGGTGTTACGACATGTTCAACGCTGGGGGTGCATGCGCCAAGACTTGTCTACGGCAGCAGCGTTTCACTTGTGGCCCGGTCCAGTAGCGTCGCATTGAAGTACAGTCGAGGTCCCTGTTTAAGGCCGCTTATTAAGACCGGTTGCCCTGTTTGAGGCCGGTGAAATCCCTTGGCACCGATTTCGTCTTGTTTAAGGCCGCCACCGGCCTTAAACAGGGAGGTCCCTGTATAAGGCCGCTTTGGGCCTCTTCTCACACTCAATAAGGCCGGTTGTGACGCACACAGGCTCATTCAGCCACCTCTTGCAGTCCTACGTGCAGCATCCAGACCCCCACCTTCGCACGCACGACAGAAAAACACCTTCCGCACCCCTACCACGCAACCACATGTTCAAATACAGCACATACTGCTGTAGGATACATATGGGCAGTAAGAATATATTACTATATTCATCTGTAGGCTGCTGTACGTATGTCACGTACGTGCGGAGTAATCGTAAGTGCGGAGTAATTGATACCGGTTGGATATGTAACGTAAAACATGATGAGAAGTTCGGAACATGCTTTCCAGCGAGGAGTCTAAGCGAAGGGTTTATGCGTACGGTACTACAGTCAGTATTTATGCGAGGAGAAGTTCAGGAATAAGTTGGGGTTGGCAAAGCGATGCCCACATCGCCCACTCCCAACTTCGCGCACCCTCTGATTCACAGCCCTGGCAGCAGCTGCGGTATGTTTGTGCGAAGCAACAAGTAAACACAGCAGTAAAGGGTATATACCATGCCGTGTGCGGCTGGTGAGCGGTGTCTTTTGCAAGGACGGACGCCGGTAGCCCCTGACGGTCACGAATCTTCTATACTTGATGGTTCATTTTCGGCGAAGCTTGGGACTCTATTTTTTTGTTGTCATGCATGTGTTAGCTTGTGTAAGATTGTAGTCGGGAGTGGGGGGGGCTGGATAGAAGCGAACTTGTTATATGTGACGAAAACAAAAAAAAATCCATATGGGCGAGGCGCTTGATCGAACATCGTTCAACTATACAGCCCCGTTGCTGCTCTACAATAAATGCCCACCCAAAGCGGGGCCATGACACTGAAATTGCGCACCCCTGCTACCTCCAGCCGGCATGTTGTAGGCCTTCTTCATGCCCATGTAAGTAAGCTCTGTGTAGAGTTTTGATGCACCCTTTAACAACTCAAGAATTCTCAATAAGGCCCGGGTACCGGCCTTATTGAGGAATTGTAGATCCTTTTTAAGACCGCTATCGGCCTTAACAAGGGACGTTCCGAATAAAGCCGGGTGCCCTGTTTAAGGCCGGTATTTTGCCGTGGCACATGGCGGCCTTAAACAGGGACCTCGACTGTAGTACCCTTCCCCCTGTCGCAGGAGGTATCTCATGCAGTCGATGTCGCATAGATACGCTAGTTTTCGGTCGTACCAACGTATAGACTGCCAGGTCACCAAAAAATAGTTCGAGCTACAATTGGACATTCGGAATAAGTAAACTATGTACCAAGTATGTATTCTTTCCGTTGACTGTCAAATAATTTCCTTGGCCTGTATGAAGTGAAGACTTTGCACTGATTTTCTCCAGTCGGACCAGTTGTCGGGCCAGTCGTGGCCTGTCGTGTCGAACAGCCCGGCAGAAGACTTCATCAATATAAGACGAAGTACATTGACGCTCATGCAAGACCATACTTCGCTCACCTTTGTTTCTGAGTACAGTTCGTGCGTAGACCGTCTCCTCGGGGCTGGGTATTAGCGCGAAATCATACCGAAATAGTCGGAGAGATGGCACCGGTCGGGAAGATGGCACCGGGGTGCGCAAAATAAAAAAGGACGGCATGATTCAATTCCATGTACGCACCGGTGTTGGTGAGATCGCACCCGGTGCGATCTCACCGACCCGAAGTCCAAGATCGGACTCGTTTCAGCTCCCAGAATGAGGTACATTTGCGTTCCTTTTGCACGTGGGGACGGTGTCGGCGGAGCGCTACTCCTGTCCTGTATGTACGTATGCATGGTCGTGGATCACGCGGGATGCCAGTTGCCAACCGTACACTCAACCAAACACACCGCGTACAAGCCGCACCTACTGGTATCCGCAGAGGAAGACCGAAACGAAAGAGGAAGACAGCCTGATACCGTACGTACCGGTGGCTCAGATGTACACCACATCGTTTGTTATCCTTGTCGCGCCATAGCTAAACTCGCCTTCAAACACAAGACCACTCGCTGCGCATGGAAAGCTGTTACGTACCACCGGCCTACGTTGCCGTTATCGGTGAGCTTCCAACCAGTAACAACGGTACCTACACCTGTGTGTGGTTCTACACTGATCAATATCATCGTCAACTAGCGTGTGAAGAAGACCGCGTGTGTGGGTTGCCGACACCGGTATCAATACTATCGTACAGGTTGCGAAGATGGCACTGGGGTGCGTGCATGCAACACCTGTGTGTATTGTCATTGGGGATGGCACCGGTCGGAGAGATCGCACCGGGGTGCCTTGAAAAAAATGAACGAAATGATATAATTGCATTTCCGCACAGGGATCGGAGATATGGCACCGGTCGGAGAGTTGGCACCGGGGTGCGACTATTTTGGTACCTTCATCTGCTTCTCAATCCAGGCGATTTCCTTCTCTTGTCCGGTGATTGACAAGTCGTGTGGAGCCCCCACCGGTCGACGTACATCATGGTCCACTGCTTCTCTTCCAGAGAAGTGATTGACACCCGAACGACGTCAAAGGGTTGCCACGGAACAGTCACAGACGAGACATACATGTGATTGACACAATAACGGGTGATAACGTTGACTTTCATGGGCTTTCGTTAACTTTTTCCACATGGGGGGTGTTAAGTAAACACCTGGTGTTCGACAACGTTCGTGAAACCATGATATGGAGAGACATGTTGAAGTCGTCCCTTCTTTGTTGATGCAATAGGACCACCGACTCTTCGACACCTCTAGAGGGCAAACAGGGAAGTGTCCAATGCTTCAATTCCTGTTTACACCGCTTGTTGTGGCTCCATATGTTAAAACATGTACGTGTCTGATGATAATAGCAAAAACTCATTTGAGTCTGGCGAATGTGTCGCAGATGCGAAGAGCAGCACAATACGGTACACACTCAAACACGCTCGGATCGAGGTAAAGCTACTGGTGGTTGGACCAGTGTACGAAGACCCTGATGATGGTTGATAGTCATATCATTATGATGTGAGCATTGATCAGACTACAGCTTGAGTGTTAAGCTAGGAGACAGAGAGTTGAGAGAGTGAGCCCGTTGGGCGAGCTCGTCCTCTGCCTGTCTAGAAACTCCAGAACCCAAAGACTGCTCCGGAAACGTTCCGGCGTTCTATGTACCTTGCTACTTGGTCGGGCCACAGTTCTGGAACTACTTGTACTCTCGCACCGTTGTACGTCGTGTTATCTCAAATTGCCTTCTTTCATGTTGTTTCTCTCAACATTCTTGAGAACCAGTCGAGGAAACTCTGAAACTTCTTGACATATTCCTTGGGCGAAATATGCAGTATACCCAGTATACTCTCTGCATAAGTTACGTTTTACTCCACACGATGAATCATTGCATACAGTGTTTGCTGTACCATATCACAACACAAAGTGTTGCAATATAAATTGATGTTCTGCAACTTTGCTTGCATCTTTCCTCATGTACGCTAAGTATGGGAGCTAAAAGGTGCGCGAAAAGTTTTGCATCTTTTTCTCCGGAACGAAAAGCTGCAATCTGGCGGATTTCTTTTTGTTTTTCCTTAATATGACCCAACGAGTCCATCTCTAAGAAAATAGTCTAGGACAGAATAGCAATAAATTCATAGCGTAAACAAAACTACCTGTACTTATACGGTTTCCCGAGCAGCACACAGCGATATCTCCCCTGTGGGTAACAGGCTCAACAATACAGTTTGGTGGCCGTCTGGTACATCTATCTGTGTGTTATGCTGGGAAGGTGCAGAAGGAAGGTGTTGGGTAGTTGGTTCGCCGGGTGTGCTATTTGTGGCACCCTTGTAGGATTTTGAAGAAACAAGCGATGTTCGGGGTATTGTGCGTGTGTGTACAGTCGACGGTCCTCAATAGCGGTGCCCTCAATAGCGAGATGCCCTCTATAACGGCAACAAAATTGCTTGGCACGAATGCATCCCTCAAGGAATGAGCTACTATATAATGCAAGACAAAAGCAAGGGCAGCATCAAAGGTCATTTCAGCGGTGGCGGGACTCACGGCTGCACTAAATGCGCTCAGTATGGGCGTGAAGGAGTTTACGGTAGGGGGAGGTGGTGAACAAAACTCAGAGATGTGCGAGGAACTCTCGTACCTCGGCATCGTCCCGGGTAAGCCTTCAGTCATCGAGGAGGTCGAGTCTTGGGTGCAACTAGAGGAGCAGGATGAGGTGGTCAAGGCCCTCGCCGCGGACAGGGAGACGGCGCTCAATGAGACGATAAATGAAAACCTTATCGAGGACTCCGATTACGACGAGGAGGGGCTGAACGACACGGGGGAGGTTGAGAGTGCAGGGGGTAGGAAGTTGATGGCGCCGCCGCCGTACTCTGATCTGTCGGAATTTTTCGGCCCACTAGAGCAGTACGCACAGTCGGCTGGCAATGACGAGGCTAAGTATATAAATTCTTCTCAAGGCCAAGATGTCATTGCTCGCAGCCCACGCCGCAAAACCAGTCCAGCAGTTAGACAGGAGAATGTTTCTTGAAGCATAGGCGCGTCGGTCAAGCACAGCAGCAAGCCGTAGGAGTGTCTACTCTATTTTTTCAGCTCCAGTTTAATATTTGTTGTGTACGTTGTGTGGCTCTGTTTGCACCTGTAGTTCATGGACTTAACGTTGTGATACGGGTCGTTGCTCTGCTACGATACGACTAGTGGGGGCGTAATGTTGTAGAGTACAGTACTACAGCACCGTACAGTACAGCATAACTGCACGATAGTGATGATTTCTGATTGAGCCAACTCAATACTGCACAGTACACCCGTACAAGAGTGATCGGGTGTCAGTACTAACTTAGAGTAACTATGAACGAACATGCTGCTCAACGAATGCATTTTTGAACGCAATGGGGCAGGAAACACATGACACCAACGAGCATAGTGTGTGTGAAAAAATACGTCTTCGTCGCCGCTCTTATCCTCAAAAGCGGTATTGATACCGCTGTTGAGGAATAGCTTCGGCGTTGTTGGGGCTTTCATCCTCTATAGCGGTATTAACATCGCAAATGAGGAATAATGGTATAGTACCGCTATTGAGGAATAGCGGCAGTGCCCTCAATAGCGGTATCAAAGCCTCTTGTCATTACCTACCGCTATTGAGGACCGTCGACTGCTGTATCCAAGTAATGTGCAAGGTAGCACGGGGGAACATTCTTAGTCCTTCCTTGTTTTTGTCTGACCGGGTGGTGCAGCCGGGGCTGTATGTCCATAGCGTGTGCGGATTTACGATGATTACAAGAGAGGTTGCCTCTGTAAGATGCTAGGCAGGTACGTTTGCAACTTTTCTCGAGGCGGAAGGGGCGAGAAAAGCTGCGCGGCGCAACTTCCGCCAATCCATCTCCAGCTTCGATTGTGGGAAGGCTGTGATCACCGATATCTCGATGAATACTCAACGAGTTTCCCCATGAACGGCATCTGGGAGGAGATGACGCCATGGGCTATTGGGCAATGCCAAGGTTTGGGGCCGTGAGGTGCCGAATGCGCCGGGGAAAAAGTTTGTGCTGTGCACGACCGTCAACAGCCGTGAGCGTTTAGTTCAAGTTGGGTGTTTTTGACCGCCACGGGTGTGGTTATCCACCGATAACTTTCCGAAGGAGGCAGCAACAGCAATGGCAAGGCGACTCAGCGGGAAGTAGCTCTCTGCTCCATCTTTCATGCCCAAGTTTTGGTGCCGGTGGGTATCATGCGCGTCGGGAAAAAAGTTTTGATTGACCCTGAAGTACTCACTTCCAGCTGCCCACTTCAGAGAGCGGTTGGTTCAAGTTCGCAGGGATTGTGTGCTCATGGTTTGATTTCCCAGCGATAATTTTTCGAAAGAGGAGGCAACAGCAACAGCAATGCCACCCCGATGGAGCTAGCTCTACCTAGCATCGTTCTGGTACCAAGTTAGATGCCGTGGAGTATCGTGAGTGTGGAGAAAAAAGGTTGCAACTACCCTCATCCGCACGCTCTGACCGTTGTTTTCGCGGTGTGACATGAAAGGCGTGTGCCTTCTTCTTGCCCTTAAAAAAAAAAAGATCTCCCCTCCGCATTCCATCAGTCCGTGCGAAAAAAATTCTTCCTCCTATGATGAGCGTGCACCAAAAGCGTTACCGACAAAAAAAGTTCCCGAGCAAAGTTGCAGGGAAACTTTGCAACTTTATATGAAACATTCTCCAGCCATTAAAGCGGTGTTTTGGTCCCAGTACCCCTAGCGCCGCAACTACCGGGCGGTAATGGCCCATCATAATATTTGTGCAGATTCTGCGCGCAGAGGCCAAAACAGTATCTCTTGCCGCGGACTGTCAAATAATTTTCCTTGAGCTGTGTGAAGACTTTGCACTGATATTTCTAGCTGTCGGGCCAGCTGTCGGGCCAGTCCTGGCTTGTTGTGTCAAAAGAGACGTCATCAGCTGTAACCAAAAACGTACGCGGTGACAAGCTGTTTCTGATCTGATGTTGAACCATGTGTGTGTCAGCACATGCCAACCACAGCTGAGCTTTGGCGCGGTAGCTGTGTCAGAACGGCTGTGGAGCGAGCGTGTACGTGTGGGCGGGGCGCGAGAGGGGAAAAGAGCATGCAGTAGTGTTCCCAGCGTACATACAGCAAGGCGCTGACCGAAGCATCATGGTGTTGAGTTTCTGTCCCAATAATGTTGTGGAATCTCGCCTTCTGCAAACGAAACATCACCCGACCGTGTCATCCGGTTGGGTTGAATTGGGTTGCGTCGGGTTGGGTCGGGTTGGGTCGGGTTGGGGTGGGTTGGGGTTGGGGTTGGGTTGGATTGGGTTTAGTTGGGTCGCCGCCGTCGATCGCACCGCCGGCGCTTCGTCTTTCGTCGCCGTTGGGTAGGGTTGGGTAGGGTGGGTTAGGTCGGTCCTTCGGTCGGTCGGTCGATCGGGCGGCCTTGGGCCGGCCTTCGTCGATCGCGCCGCCGCCGCTTACGGGAGAGGGATCGGTTTCCACAGCAGTCCGCCACGAAATACGTCACTACCACCGCTGTGAACAGCTGCAACCAAAAATATGTGTAAGCGGTGACATCTATTTCGGTACCACGAAGAGAGAGGAGGTCACACAGTACTGCGTACAACACACAAAACGCTATTTATTTTAGGGACAGAGAACACGGTCGGAGGAAGGCCCTTAGAGTCGACAGGATGACAGGATGCAATTTGAGGTCTCATATTTTTTTCTGTTCAGTTCTGTGATACGGCGGAGACGTTAAAGGACTACCGCGTCATCTTGCCTCATCTCTAACAGATTTTTGAGACATCATGATGCCGCGGTCACTACCTGATACTGTTCGCACGCTGGAAACACACACAAGTGCATACATAGTTTGTTCTTCGCTGCTATTTCGAGGACGGGTGTGTGTTTTCATTATTAGCATCGACCGCGCTAACCGGCTGACCAATTAAAAGACGTCAGTGCCAGCGGGTAAAAATCAAGGTCCCTGGAAGGGGGCCAAAATTCGAAAAATGCGCAATGTGCTTGATGCGAATGCCAATACGACTCTGTGTGTGCGTGTGGTTGGAGAAAAACACCGCTGATACCGCCGCTCAAGTCGGTCTGCTGGCCATAATTTGTCCGACTGCTGAATTAGTCTATACATACAGTGGTAGTCGAGCTGTCATGTATGTGTATGTCGTGGTGGTGTCAGCAGTCATGCACAGGATGCACACCATCTATCTCCGTGCTGTCCGAACTGTTTCCGTGTTTGCTATATGTGTGATTGAAAACATTGTCCAGCATCAACAGCAGCAGTTGAAGACGAGAGCACTACGCAATGTCTCGTTTTGGACCTAGAACGGACTGAACGCGGCTTCCGCCGCTTGTCCGTCTCCACAACAGACCTGAACGTGAGACTAATAGCAGGTCTTGCGAGCGTTCTCAGTGATATTACAGCGCCCGCGGTGCGCCTGCCCGTTCCTGCCCGACCCCAATGTCAAGTTCCCCGGATCCGTGAAAAAGCCCCCCAAAACACCTGCTCGCTACTTTTACGGATCGGGGGAAAAACGCATCCATATATTTGCAAGGAAGCACGCTTCCGCGAATTTTCCGTGATTTTTTGGTCGTTAATAATAGGCCTTATTCCCGATTACTCGACGGGGTATTTCGCGAGAGGAGATGTTATGACCCGCGGACTGACCACAAGATTCTGAACAGAAACCTCCGAGCGATGACCGTACAAATACCCGCCGAAAAGCATGTAGTTGATAACGCAAACAGTCCGTGTTTCAGCAGTAGTAGGACTACGGCAACTACACTGAGAGAGCGCACGCCAAGAGTTACGGTGAAAAACAATTTTCCCCGCAAATCGATGGGAGATCTTCTTCTGCAGTTAATTTGTACCGAAACCACAACCGTGGCACTACCGAAGGTTGACATATACAATGATGCAACCATGATATAGTGTGGCCATGTGCTCTTGCGTCGCCCCCGAGGGAAGCGCACGTGCCTCCCGAGGGAGAGCCTTGTACCATATGCATATGTACGATTTCGAGTTTTTTACTCTTCGCAGTCGTTTTTCTCCGCTGGGACAGCGTTTTTTCTAGCACTTTCTTCTGCATGGCACACAGAGGACCCGTCGGTACATTACCCGTTACGTGTGGGGCTCGCGAGACACCGCGGGTGAGCGTTAGGGCCGCCTAAAGCGGCCGGAACTGGCTCTTTTTTCAGGGGTTTGGGATCCGAACCAAAAAAGCTTCCTCGAACGGCACGAAGACTCAAAACAGAACTTTTCTTTTACCCCGAGCCACGCGCCACGCGCCCACGTCCCCACACACCTGCTGCTGTGATTGTTGTGCACACAACCACCACACGGGAACTGGCGCATGTGTACCCACAGCGGGGATCAAGACTCTTGATGCTCATGGGAGCACACCCAAGCGACGTAGAACCCAAGCGACACAGAAGTCCTCTCGCACAACTCTGGCAGCGGTAAATTTGTACTTCGTTTTAATTCTGAAAAATCGAAAAAAAGTCAAATAGTAGTTTGGTGCGGTAGCAGTCTACATCTATCTGGTGTAACTATTCTTGGGCACGTTCTTTGGCACGTTGAGCGTCTCTTTGATCCGTTGTTATTGGTGTATGCATGAAGACGTCCCACAGACCATGGAAAACACGATCGCACAACAAGAGAAAACTGGTGATCAAACGCAGCGGAATACTACAGAAGTAGGACACGCTAGCCAAAACCACTCACTCACTCGCGCACTCAAGGGGGAATGCCACGTCGGGAGAAAACAAAATACCCCGCACATATGATGCAAACTCCACGTAAATTATTAGTACGCAGGTTGCACGTAAGCCGGCACTACCGAACGTTATGATGACCCACCATGCGACCGCGATGTCTTTGATTAGCCATGTCCCCCCCACCGCCGCTTCCCCGACTCTCTCTCTCTTCGGTCCTGAGATGACCGTACTCTCTGCTTCTGCTTCCCTCGCGCGCTGGCGCTTCGCGGACGCTTCCGCCTCCTGCCTGTGCCATTTCCTCATGAACCATGCCGCCCCGTCCTCGACCTTGTTGTACCACACCTCTGGGTCCTTGGCGCTTGTTTTCCATTTACACCCTTCCTTTTCGTCTCCCATGTTGAAGGCCACGAGGTCCTCTCCTAGACGAGACACCCAGTCGCTCTCCTGCCCGCCCCGGTATCCCACGCCCCCCGCCATCGCTCCTAACAGCATGCGCTTGGGGAGGCGG
>CACKRE030001009.1:153026-168072 GCA_902602495.3 Ectocarpus sp. CCAP 1310/34
TCATCACGTTGTGACCGATGGGGTTCCTACCGCTGTAGGCGAGCGTGCGTACGTTAAACGTGCCGAACGATAGGTCACCCTCGCGTGCCTTCTTCTTCGCAGCCGCCTTGACGGCCGCTGCGGTCTCGTGTCTCTCTCGGTCCACCTCGCGTTGCGGGTGTGCTTTCTTCCGTATTTTCCGAGCGGCGAATTTCCTCGCATCAATCCATCTCTGCAGAGCTCGGTTCTTGCCTGTGGTGTTTTGACGAGGAGGGTGCAGCACTCCCTCCCCGCGGTGCCCGCGGTTGTCTCCCTTCTCCCGCGAGCGGTGCTTACTGACGTGGTGTTTACGAATCTCTCTACTCCTCCAGCTTTGTGGGCCACGCTTTCCGCGACGATGGTTGCCAGATGCAGTTTGCCGCTTTGCATTACTGCCGCGGGAACAGTGTCCATACACAACTCTCGCCACTACCACCGTCTGTGCATCCTCACCGCCACGCTNTCTCTGCAGCTCGGTTCTTGCCTGTGGTGTTTTAACGAGGAGGGTGCAGCACTCCCTCCCCGCGGTGCCCGCGGTNTCTCGCCACTACCACCGTCTGTGCATCCTCACCGCCACGCTGAGCCAGCGCGGCGGTGAGCTTGGGACACCACCCGCCTACTATCTGTTGTGTCCTGGTTCGCCCGCGAGGGACTCACTAGGTCGATTTCGGCCCCGGCAGGGGAGCAGGCCGAGGGACCGTGTGTACTCGCCTGTGTACGTCGCATTCGTCGGAATAGTGAGGTGTCTTCGATCGGTGGCGGAGCCATTGTTTCACGCAGGGTGATGTTGAAACGTTTACTTATGGTCAATGGCAGGCGTGTGCATGTGTGTACCTGTCTTGAGCGCTCCGCGCGAGACTGTCGGGAACGTTATGCGGAGACTGGCGAACATTCTTTCCGTTCTTTCAAAATTTCCAGTTGTTCTCGGGTGGTGTGGGTGTCGTTTACTGCTGTATGTACCAGGGAGGCACGATCTTCACCCATCCCTGCTACAATGTCTCACATATCTTGTGTACTCGTGTCGTTGTCGATTGTCGCGTGAGGCCTCCTGTACGAACATACCGTAGTGGGCACATGGTGTACGCAGTGTACCCTGCATGCGGGAGAGTGTGCCGGTGCTGTAAAACGGGTGCTTTTCCCCGTGTTGGTGTTCAGCAAAATTCTCACACGCGTTCGCCATCTAGGCGCCGCCAAAGCTGAGGGAATGGTTGTGGTATCTTGAAGACGCATACGCGGCTGTGCCGTATCGTACTGTGTGTAGACAGTTGCTGTACAACTGCCGTACAGCAGTACTCGGCTTACACCATATGCATTTTTGTAATGTCTCCACGCTGCAGCATGCTGTCGCCTTCTCAAGCGCAAGCAATACTAACTGAAGTATTTTCTTCCAAATCCTCACGTGCATCGTGCACACGGAAACGTGCTATAATATATGCCTGAAACACACACTCCAAGTTGCAAGTACAGATCTACTGCTGTAGGAAGGAATTGGACAGTTTTTTTTTGTTGTTGTTGTGGTACGCCCAGCATGGTTGTGCTTTGAGAACACGCATGCACATCTCACGAAACTGCAAGTTTGTTTGTCTTTCGTAACACTGTCAACGACGCTGTATGTAGTATTGAGAAGGTGCTGCTGTAGTCTAGACTACCATATGCAGGTGAACGGTAGAGAGTTTACGTTTTTGTGCGGTGTGCCACTACAAGAAACCATAGACTAATATCCCTGCCTGTCGTTCACAGGTGAACGGTAGATCAATTTGGAGTCAAACCACTTCATTATCAATTTTCGTGGATACCACACCGTGTGTATTGAGGAATTGGACATCAACGGTTGTTTGTTGATTGATTGTTGTGGTACGCCACAGCTTGTGCTTTTAGCCTGAGATAGGACATGCATGCATGCATATCTCGCGAAAAAATTGCTTCACGACCCTGCAAATGTGTTTGTCTTCTGTATTACGACGCTGTAGTCAGTTTTGAAGTTGCTGCTGTAGCTTACACGAACCATGCACAGATGAACGGCTTTTCCAGCTTCGCGCCCTTGGTATGATGTGCACAGTCTTCACCCACCACCATTCCTTTCAGCGTAATGCTGAGCTGAAGGCGAGGGCGCCTGGTGCCCGAGCATGGAGGCCTTGTATAGAGAACGTGATTATTGGTTGCCTCAGACCGAGCACGTTTTTTTCTTATTATCATCCACCTACCTGTAGCTAGGAATAACGGGGTTGTTGTTCTTATTGCCACGCCGATTGCCCCATGAAGAAGACAAAAATCGTTCTGATGGATGGGTAGATTTAACGAGTACGGCTGAAGCGTGTTTTAACCCTTCTACAGAGTAGTACTTTGAACTAGCAGGGTACTGTGGAAGCCCAAATGGGGACACTTTGGGGACAAAACGCTCAATTGCCTGCTTACCGCACCGCGGTCGTCATGCTGCGTGAAACGTGCGTGAGGGAAACCTTGGTCAAGCTTGCTTGTGTGACGTGCTGCGCTGTGTGATATGCATATACTGCTGTGTGATGCCTTTTTGCCTCTCCTGGGCCTCTGACGTGCCATACGCAATCTCACAAGCCGCGGGCCCCCTTATTGGTAAAACTGCATACAGCCTAGTTTTCTGGAATAGTTTACTGACTTGGCTTCAGAAAAGAATGAGTTCCCAGTCCAATTGGGGACACTTTCCATAGTGAAGCCAAGTCAGCCTTCGGCCCTCGGGACTGCACAGCCTCTCCCAATGAGCGGACGCCTATATTTCTGAACCCATAACCTGTAACTAACCGGGTACTAGGAGGGTTAACGCCAGCAGAACATTCTGACACCTCCGCGCTAGACGCAAGGAAGCTAAAATGGCACTACCGTTTGTATGAATATGTGGGAAAGGGCAGGTTGCCGAGAAAGCTCGGGAGGAAAAGTGGGAAAAGGAGAAGGTGGGTAGACAACCGATGGAAGTAAATCGGAATCGACGAAGTTGATACATTGAAAACGCCAGGTCTAGAGTAGGGGTTCAAGCTGTTGCTTTTGCCGAGGGAGAACATAATCTAACAAAAGAAACCACAAGGATGAGGAGGGTCCAGATGCATACGGAAAGTTGAAAGAAGGAGACGGGTTCAAGGAGTGCCTACATGGACCAATCAATGCAGGGACAAAACTGAAGGCCAAATTTAGGACTGGGGACATTCGAGAACGTAGACGAAGGTTCAGGAAGAAGGTAGACGATGACGACCACAAGTTGAAAGGTGAAGGCGGCTCCGAGTGCGAAACCGGGTTCATTGGTTGCGGAATGTCCGTTGTACAACAAGTAGAGAGGAACGTATGCATGCATGACTGGGCTGGGAAAAGTGGAGGAAGGAACAGGAAGATGTAAGATGTACAGCATATCCACTATGCTACAAGTCAGCACTGGCATCTAGCATTGTGGATTAATGCTGCATGGAACAGACGGTAGCTGTACTGGGGCATATGTAGGTAGTGAGTTGAAAAGGCGGGAAGTGCTATCGATAGGATAGATAAGCTATGGAAACATTTTGGGCCACCTTTGGTACAGTAGGAAGGAACGATTGGTCGGCGGTGGTCGGTCCTGTGGGAAGAATGCTCTCGAAAACGCGTGGTCAATATGGTCAAACCGCTAAGGCAGGCAAAACATGCGAGTACCCGAATCTGAAACAATCTGCCTTTGGGGTCACCCCCCACACTCCTTAATTCTTGTGGTGCAACCGCCGTGTGTGGGCTCCGTTGTTATCTGTACGCACATTGGAACACCACAAAGGCGGGTTTTTGTTATTAATGCCACGTCGAAACTGAACACCTGTTACTATACTCCGAAGTTCTTAGATATTTGTATGTTTTGAGGCTCGAGTTCTCACTGTTTTTAAGTGGTGGCGCGTTCTGTATGCGTTGCACTTGCGTGGCGTGTGTTGCTCGGTGCAATATATCGATTCTTCGTGGTTGGACATTTCAAACACAGCTGATCTCAGCCCTTCACGTGTAAAGGAATACTTGCTCGTCAAGTGACAGCGATGCCATTCGTTTGCGGTCATATGTTGACTGATTTGAATTTTGAGAATACTCGCCAAGAGCACCCAAAAGTGCGCTTGAGATACAGAAGACCATTCGGAAGGCTTCGGAAAGAACAGAAATCGTTGATTCTCGCACAGGGCGGCTGTAGAAGCTGCTCGAAGCATACCACACCCTGTACAAATAACAATGCAAAAATACAAATGGTATTTGTGCGGGGCCGCAAATCCCCGTTATTTGTTTGGAAGCAAGTATTTGCGCACGATCTTGACTCAGTATTTTGTCTGGAAACAAAAAAGTTGCACACGTTCTGCCGAGGGTATTTGGCTGGGAACAAGTACAAGAACAAATAGATATGAGACCTCCTCCAGAGGGTATTTGGCTGGGAACAAAACAAATACCATATGAGATATCATCCAGAGAAGGAAGTCGAATATTATTTTGAGAAAAGAAAGAGGCATCTATTTCATAGCTTATTGAGGACCGTGAGCTGCCGTGCACATGCTCACACACCACTTCCACACACATCACACATCACTCGCACACACACACACACACACACACACACACACACACACACACACACACACACACACAAACACACGCGCGATTGAGAGTTACCTGTTTCTGTTTAAACGTATGAAAGGGGGGGCATCATCTGGTTGTTTTCAGGTGCACCCACTCCTAACACCTCGGTCAATCAGGTAATTTGTAGGAAAGTTCCACGATAGTTTCAGTTTTCTTCGATTTGCACTCTATCGAGCTCACATCCTGCACGTGCTCTCCTGAAAACTGACCAGCCACCCACGGTTCACACTTTTGACCAAGTATTTGTTTGGAAACAAATACAACGGTAGTTTGCACACGAGTTTGGCCCAGTGGACTAGTTGTCAGGAGAAAATATTTGCGCACGATTATGATCCAGAATTTGTCAAGAGACAAATATTTGCGCACGATTCTGATCGAGCATTTATCAAACCAAACAAATGGCAAAAGAGTATTTGAACAGGGTGTGAAACATACATAAAATGAATTTCTACCTCCGCACGTCTCCTTTCAAATCAAGATAATCGAACTGAATAGTACTACACTAAATCAAACAAGCCAAAACGGCAGGCGCTCAATTGAGGTCCATTTAGCATTCTAACTGCACCTTAGTACTGATATCACTAGAGGACACCATGACGAGGCGTCATGTGTGCTGGCACCCTCAGGTTTCCTGCTGGAGCTAAAATATCGAGGGTCTAGCCGCCTACAATCTCAGCAAATCTTCGCAAATTTGACCAACACCTCGTGTTTTGTATTGCTTGTGCTCACCGCCACTGACCCCAATCTCCTGAACTCTGGGTTAACAGCAGTAGCTAATGCCACCAGCTTTGATGACGACCACTCGTTCGGGGGGTTGCGGTTCGTGGCGGCGAGCACAAGCAGTACAAGACACGGAGCGTCGGTCTAGTTTGCGGAGATTTGCCGAGAATGTAGGCCGCCTCTACCGTACGATCTTCGATATTTCAGCTCCAGCAGCAAACCTGAGGGTGCCAGAACACATGACGCCTCGTCATGGTGTCCTCTGGTGATATCAGTACTCAGGGGCAGTTAGACACAGCGGGAAGGTTGTTTTGTATATTGGATTGAGTATGGATACAGAGCCAGCGTCAGAAGGGGGTTGAGATCCCTCCATTAAGCAATGGGACGGCCGGGGGACGAACACCGCAGGAAAAACGTCTAGTTGGTCGTACAGAGAACATGCAAATTAGTGTAATCAAAGTGTAGTGTGAGGAGAAAAAAAAAACACGTACATGATCTATGTACACATTTCATGACGGTTCACAAACGCTGCGCTGTCGTGATGCGTCTAACTTTTGTGGAGGTCGCTGTTTAAGCCAACACACCCACAAGCCCACTCTCTTTACAAAGAAACTCGAGCATTCCCATTGTACCAGGTACCATAGAGTTTACACACACCTCTGTGAAGTAAGATGCCAGACAATTTGTACTTAGTATTTCGTTACTTCAAGGGTTTTGGAGAGGACATACCAGCCGTTCCATGACAAGCGCACCGTCATACCTGAATACACGCGGGAAATTCCTTTAGGGATGAACGCGATATATCATCCCGGGTGTTCTTTCCTGACTCGCAAATGCTGCCTTTGAACAATCAGGAACAACACACTGGGTTGGGTTTTCGTCCTGCCGGAAAAGAGTCTGGGGAATGCAAGGCTCCAATGCAAACGGTGTCCTTCCGATTGGAATTGCAGACCGTATTCGCAATGCCGGGTGCCTTTTTCTGAATTCGACACGTGGTGCGGTTGAGGGTCTCTCCGAAATGAAGGATCTTGCAGAGATCGACACGAGCCGCATATTCGCCTTCGATGGACGGCATGCAGCGATATTGGTGACAGAAGATTGCACTCGGGTATTCTGCCAACAAATTTCAGCCGGCCTCTACGATTTAGGGTGAGCAAAGGAAACCATCTACTGTAGACAGGTGTAGTTAGTTCATGCATGCCAACTGTGTCTTCTTTCGGTTTCTTCATCCCCATGGGGGCCACGTCCTTCTAAAATTGTTGCTGTTGTACGTCATACCTATGTTGTTGACTTCACATCAAAACCGTTCCGATCGTTTCGGGCTACTACCTAGTACCTTCATATTTCTGTTAGTAGTTATTTTTCCTTCTCGTTGTTTACTCTTATTATTCTCGGCTCACATTTTTTCGTTGCACAGTACTGTACATTAGTTACATTTACCTAAAACTAAAAAGTAAATGTATCGACCACTGCCGTACCGAATGCAGGGTAATTGATTGATGACGCGCGTGTTGGTTGTATGGAGCAAATACATGCTTTTTAACAGGAACTATGCATTGCCCACGAAATGAAATAGCCGAAAAGTCCCGAACTAAATTAATTGACGACAGTATCAACCACAGACGCGCAGCGCACGTCGGCCGTTCTCGCAGACTTGCTCGACCTCTATCACCTCATGGCCCTTTTGCGGGGGGGGCTCCACCTTCGTCAAACCTACGAACTTGAACACCATTTGTGAGCCCGCACAAGAACCTATTGACTATGGCGGCCATCTGTAGCCCACAAATTGTAACTAAAAACCTCAGCTTCGGCCAAAACTAGAGGTTCGTAAGTGCGGGCGTATCTGTAGTTATATTACCCAAGCTCCGTTGTGCTCCCCGCCAGCTCCTCCGCGCTCTTTGAGTCCAAGAAGTGGAGGTCGGGAGGAGTAGAGAGGTTCCGAGAATCGGCCCGGCAAGAGCGAGCTACATACCTGCTCAGTATCTCCTACACTGTTATCAGTTTGTGGTGGCACACCATAATCCACCACAATACTTCAGCATCTTGCTTTCCGCTTTTGCTCTACGTTGGTGATAAAGTAGCGGCTGTTTTAACCCCATATTGATTTTCATGTTTACAAATCGTACTGGGGGACGGGCAACGTAGAGAGCCTCCGCGACCCAGTGTAACGTGGGCTAGCCATTTCTATCTACTCAAGATTGCCTGTGGCAGTCTCTGGGTTGTGAGGCATGTGGATGTCATGTTCCGGCTGGCATCAATCCCTACTGTTTTCGGAGGGCATGTACAACGCAGATAGTCACAGGGTATTGGTCCAAAAAGAATTTCGGCCGCTCATTGAGAGAGGCTGTACAGTCCCGAGGGCCGAAGGTTGACTTGGCTTCAGTATGGACGGTGTTCCCACATTCATTGGAGACACTTTCTATTCTGAAGCACGTCAGCTTTTTTTTCATCACTAGGCTGTACAGACGTTACCAACAAGGGGGCACACGGCTTGGAGATATGTGTACAGCAAGTCAGAGGCCGAGGAGAAGCATGACAACGTACATTACACCACAAGCATGGTAGGTCAAGGTTTCCCACGTGCTTTTCATACAGTGGAGCGACTACGGTGCGATCAACAGATATTTGAGTGGTGTGTCTCCGAAGTGTCCCCATTTGGGCGTCCAGTACCAACAGAACATATTGAAATTGATGGCAATATTTTTACTTCAGACGTGGCCTTTGAGAAGTATCACTCGCGGTTACTCTTGGTGTGATTTCTGGTCGTTGTAGGTGTTATTGTTGTTGTCTTCACGTAAAGGTCCATTCCGATCTCTGTTCGGACATTTTTACATACTGGTCCAACTAACGCGGACGCTTTCCGAATGATGCGACTACGGTTGTTTTCTGACAAGATTAATGGCAGCAATGAAACTCCCTAAACGATGCCACTGTATCATGCAACTACAGCAGTAAGGTTTCGATAGCGCGTAAAAGCGCGTTGAGTCTAGCCTAAGTAACGGGGTCACCGGATGATATCGTGACCGGCTGGCCCACGCCAAGTCCAGCCTCCTTCATCGGGCAACCGCCTTATTCACCCCACCTTACATCGGAATATCGGCTTGCAGGTTGTGTGCTACGGAGTGTACGGTGTAAAGACTTCCGTACCGAATAAATGAATTAAGTAATATCCCAGCACCCCTAACATCTAGACCGTACCCACTAGCCTTCCTACCTGAAGGCCTCCTCTCTGAAGAGCTCCGATCCAGGTTTGCACACGAACATTACCTCTGACTTGCATGCTTGTGTTATTCACCGCGAGAGGGGTCAGACGTTCTTCCCTGAAGCACGCCTGGCCGGGAACCGCCTTTGCCAGCAGTAGTTATTTTTCGTACTCATCACCGTGGGTCTGCCATCTTTTTCATCGCAATCTCGTAGTTGGAACGGTCTGTGACCAAGAAAGGCCGGGTCCTTTATCGGCCAGACTAGAGCAAAAGGGGTTGCTACAAGAGATATACTCGTATAATTTCTGACCTGGCAACAGCAGTAACAACATGGAACAACGAAATGGGTGCGTAGGTTGCTAAGTGTACTGCTGTGCTGTTGGATCTTGAACAGATCACAATTTGTGCGCGCATGGCGTTCTCATCAGTCAAATTTGTCCTTGCACCGACGGGTATATGGCAAGAGGGCACGCCCCCGCTGCCCTCCAGCCGTCAAATCGTACTGCGATTTATTTTCGTACGGCCTACAGCCATTGAGTGATCCAATCCACTCTGATGTTCAATAGCAGTGCCGGTACATGTATTGAGGGAATCTAAAACCTCGACGCAGCCACAACAGCTTTGTACAAGGCCGGCGCCCTCTGCAAGGCCGATTCAAATCCCTCGGCACTATGAGGCCTTGTGCGCTGCTACCGTAACGTTTGATGAGATCTAGGGATATTGTGCAGGCGTCCTCCATAGGTTGTTTGACAGGCCAAAAGTTGCAAGCGAAGGGCTATGGGCCTCCGTCTCACTACGGCTGCATCACTCGAAAACCATGTGGTAATTTTGGTTTTCTCCCTTTGTTGTGCCAGAGTGTCTATCGAGCCAAGACCTGACTGGCAAGACATCCTTGATGCAGCTGCATCATCTCTCATTCCAGATGGCGTGGGAAGTAACGCGTGCGGAGCCGTCAGCGGAATGGAACCGCTATTCAAGGCGGTACCCTTGTGGGCATCTGTGGTGCATGTGGCGCCACATCGGGTGCGTGCGTGCCATTCTTAGCTTCGTGCGTGCCATTCTTTAGAGTGTTCCAGCTTGGGCGTGTTTCGGCTCCTTCCAGTCGATCTGATGGATGCACCACTGTTGTCGCACTGCAGGCGTGTGTGCCATGAGCAAACCACCGCCTTATTCGCGACGCGCCTTCTAGGTCTCAGTTCACCAACGTAGCGCTGACGGCGCCACGGATGGCGTGGCTTTTCAACACTCCCTCGTAAGCGGAGATGGTGGGCTTGTCTCAACGGCGAAGGAAGAAATGTACCACAGCAGCGTTCAAGATGCATTCGTCATTTTCAACACCCATCCTTCCGGTTCTACGAGGTTTGTCGAACATTCTCGAGCGTTGACGAGTGGACACACCCATTCTTCCGAACCACGCCGCACGGTGCCCAAGAAGACCTCGCCACCCAAGCGCAAGAGGAAGGACCCGAATCGTCCGCGTGGCTATGTCAGTGCCTTTAACTTCTTCGTCAAGGACAAGCGATCAGCCTACGTTCGGGATGCGCAGGTGACACGCCTCTCCCTGTTGGTTTGGACATGTCTACCACGTTCCCCCAGAGTCTTTTTCACCATCTCAAACTGCCGTTATCCGCCGACTGAACACCTTTGTACACTTCAACAACATGTCAGGGGGTTTCTCCCGGAAACAACAATGAAGTGAACAAAATGCTTGGTCAGGCTTGGAAAGAATTGACCACCGAGGAGAAGAACTGTTATCAAGCGCGGTCAGACGTGGACAAGTGTCGCTACCTGAAGGTGAGTTAAAATGTGGTCTACTCGATTTATTCCAAACTGACGAGCACACCATGATCGTTCAGCGACACTACACGTTATACCTGGTACTCTCAACGAACACTTCTGAGCATGGTTGTTTTAAACCTTCTTTTGCTTCTCATGCAAACGACATACCTAGTATCCGGTAAGCTTGCGTTGGTCTTGATCTGAACGGCCTCAAGCATCATTCTGAGACCAACTCGCTGAGACTGATGAATGTACTGCAGCGTGGGATATTGCCTATTGATCGCAACCACGGAATACGTCGGTAATGAGGACATCGGTGGGTCCAGGCACGTTCATGGCATCCCCGGCGGTTACATTTCGCTCGTGTTGTTTGATTGTCAACAGTAAGCACGAACCGAGGATTAGATCTCCCAATGAAAACGCGTACCATGTAATGTAACAAGGGTGTGTGCCCGACACGAGATAAGGTGCCCCAAGCCTTATATACTGACATGTGGTGCCCACATACCCTCCCGGATACGAGCGAGCGGACAGCTCAGCATCGTAGACAAATACGCGGGTACCACGACGCACCCCCGTCGCATGTACGGTAACCGGAACCCGACCGGCTGGCGGCGGACAAAAAAAACATTTTCATGTGCCCGGATTAGAACCCGGGACGTTGACATTGCAGAGATGACATCCTGTCGCTGACGCCACTGTAAGCAGGGTGTTTGCCCGACACGAGACAAGGTGCCCCAAGCCTTATATACTGACATGTGGTGCCCACATACCCTCCCGGATACGAGCGAGCGGACAGCTCAGCATCGTAGACAAATACGCGGGTACCACGACGCACCCCCGTCGCATGTACGGTAACCGGAACCCGACCGGCTGGCGGCGGACAAAAAAAACATTTTCATGTGCCCGGATTAGAACCCGGGACGTTGACATTGCAGAGATGACATCCTGTCGCTGACGCCACTGTAAGCAGGGTGTTTGCCCGACACGAGACAAGGTGCCCCAAGCCTTATATACTGACATGTGGTGCCCACAGGAACTATATTGTTTCGGATAGTTCTGACGTGGGAGTAGTGGTGCCGTGCTAGTGTTTGTGTCCCGGTACGGCGGCTGCTCCAAAGGGAAACAACCTCAGGACAACGCGCCAAGCCGAGCCGGACTATCGCCCTACAAACTGTTTTCGTTGTCCCCTGGAGCATGCTCAACGACAAGAGCGTTCGAGTTTTGGTCTCAGATGGTCCAAGTCGACAATAATTTATGGAGCAGTGTAGGTGATAATTAAGAAGGCAGTACATTGGGGGTGGAAATTAGGCTGAACAGAATGTAGCCTTTAGTGCCAAAACGTGATGCACAACGTGCCCCGCTAGTCGATGGAGGAAAAAAAGGCTATGCCTAGAACTGCTCAAGTAACCTACGACGGTTGGTCAATGCGAAGGCAACGTTGTTTCGAGTCCCTGGTGATTGGGCCCAACAGTGTAGGTGATGATTAAGAAGGCGCTACATTGGGGGTGGAAATTAGGCTGAACAGAATGTATCCTTTAGCGCCAAAACGTGATGCACAACCTGCCCCGCTAGTCGATGGAGGAAAAAAAGGCTATGCCTAGAACTGCTCAAGTAACCTACGACGGTTGGTCAATGCGAAGGCAACGTTGTTTCGAGTCCCTGGTGATTGGGCCCAACAGTGTAGGTGATGATTAAGAAGGCGCTACATTGGGGGTGGAAATTAGGCTGAACAGAATGTATCCTTTAGCGCCAAAACGTGATGCACAACCTGCCCCGCTAGTCGATGGAGGAAAAAAAGGCTATGCCTAGAACTGCTCAAGTAACCTACGACGGTTGGTCAATGCGAAGGCAACGTTGTTTCGAGTCCCTGGTGATTGGGCCCAACCACAGTAATGAATGGCACCTGCAAATTGCCACCCGCGACGAGTTGTATGCCTTGCACGTTGAGTGCCGGGGAAGAAATACGGGCGCTGTATGGGCGCTTGTTGGCTGTGTCTCATCCTGCCAACTGAGATGCCACTTCTAACCCCAAAATCTCTACCAATTTGCCAGGGTGTTAAACATGTGCACTGTCTGAAATTGTAGCAGATTCCCTTCTTTGGTTCGAGAACACGAAAGTGGGTGGAGATGTATTTAAGTCCAACATGAAGTGCGGCGCTGACTCGCGCGCCCTGCCTGAGCCAAGTCGGTCCACGGATACATGTGTGTAGGCTGGAGCGAAGTGTAACGATAATTCTCTGTCGATCTACCGCCACCTAAGCATGGAAGGAAAATAGCTGTGCGCACAAACGAGGAAACCCATAATGCTCCATCGCTTCAATGCTCCATGCGCTCGCGCGCAATGGGTGAGGAATTCGCAACGAAAGTAGTTGCAGGACATTAGAACACACAGTGCACAATAGCAGGTGCGTGCAACAAATGCCTTGGTATCTCACCTGAACGAACCTTCTGTGTCGCCAGTTCGTGTCCTTGAACATGCTCGGGAATGATCGGGGTGCCTGGGCGCAAAGGAAAGGAGGAAATAGAATGGGAGAGTATTGTCATGTTGAACGGTTGTCCCTACCCCACCTAAGCGGCGTGTGGGTTCTGTTTGGAACTCGTTTTAGGCGATTCAGCCCGCTTTGCACAGTCTACGGTACCGTAGCGGTTCCTATTCTGTTAGTTTGGCGATATCTGAAGATCTTTCAACTTTGCAAGCCGCAGTACTACTGTACAAGTAGTTTCAAGAACGTGCTGTCGGTTGTTTCAGCCTCCGGCTCTTCTACGAGGAGGGAAACCAAGGCACACGAGATGTCGCGCGCCGTGTGTCATGCCAAGCGCGGCCGCGGTCGTGGCGCAGTGAGCGTGAGGAGGTGGCGGCGCAACCGGCTGCGGCAAACAAAAAATAGGTCTTTCTGTGAGGGCAGCCTCACCAGAGTGCCGGCTTCGGTCCGACATCGCGGTGGGTATGCCCAGCGGCGTCAACTATGTTTTTCATGTACCCACTTGTGTCTGTATTTTGACCCACTTTAGTCCAAATGGTACCCACTTTTGTCCACCCGTGGACGGCGGAAATCGAGCGGAAATCGACCTCCACGTCACCGCACAGCAGAACATCGAATAGCCTCGGGACGTCTCAGAACCTCCCAACGCCGTTTCCATGGCATCTTTCCTATCCATGGCTGCCGACTGCGGACCGACCACGGAGGAGCACGTCAGAAACATGCCAGACCCCTTCGGTACCGGCACGGGAAGATACCCGCGGCAAGCCCGGCAAGCAGCGCACTAACGGCACGCCACAGATAAATGCGTGATACATAACGGACAACAAAACCAACAGGCGCGTATACATAACAAAAAGACGCGCACATAGTAACACACACACACGTTCCACATATACTAGATCGGGAAGTGGAATAGTTTTTTGTTGAGAAACGTACCTGCAGTAGGCTCGTACGTTGCTACCATTGACCCGTCTTCTACACAGCAGTATTACAATATATTGATTGAGGTGTGGAGGGCGCCAATCAATGTGATGGACTCCGAAAAAAAAGAATGTCTTGGAAAAAAAAGACATCTCCACACGGACGCGAACCCATGATTTCGAGAGTCAGGGTGGCCTTCACCGAGTTCACGAAGTGAATTGGCTTTTTTACGTCGTTGCCAAGCGACGAAAACCCAATCCCGATGGCAAACACCGAGGGGGGGGCTTGTTTTACAACTTCGTTGCCAAGCGACGAAAACCCAACCCCGATGGCAAATACCGGGGGGGAGGGAGGGGTGTGGTATATTAAAAAATAGGGCTAGCAGCTAAAAAAATAAATGTCTCTGCTGTTGTGCTTCGCTTGTTGGTTCGAGCTTTGATGGAGAAATCTCAATAGCGTTCAAGCGTGTGATGGGTAACCAGGCTAGCACGGGAGGCACTGGTCGCACACTAGGCTTTCGCGCACAATAGTGTAGAGTGGCGTACAGCAGTACATGTCGCACCAATGGTGGTGCGTAGCAGCGTCTGTGTGTTGTTGGTGTCATGTGCCCCTCTCCGCGGAAAGAGAGAGAGAGAGGCCGCTGCTGCTGCTGCTGCTGCTGCTGCAACCAAATGTTGATCTCTCCTCTTGCTTCCTCCGCCAATAGCTAACAGCAGCAGTGTATGGCACACCCTTCTCCCGCCGTCTCGCCCTCGCTGTGGTCTGTGTCTCCCCCTCCCTGTTTGTCCATGTTTGGCTCTGTGTGTGTGTGGTGTGTGGTGTGCGAGGCTATCTGTCTTGGTCCAAAATCAAACGACGCCTCCTCTCGGTGTTGCAAGGGGTCAGAAACTTCCCTGCTTCAAGTTGGGTACCAACGCTGCACTATCTCGACGCACCGATCACGTATTGAAAAGGTAGCAGTTAGGGCAGCTCGGGCAAAATATTACTTGTTGTGAACACGTCTTAGATTGCAATTTGGTACCGAGATGGTGAAATGGGCTGGAATCTGCTGGGTAATATATCCAGGCTGGTCACAGACAACAGACAGACGGACTTACGAGTCCGTTTTGCCCTCCCCTCTAAACAGTTTTTTTGAAAAACAAAAAGCGTCCCTATCGGGCCACTGCTCTTAAAAGAAAACTAATGCTAGAGTTGGAGGTGGAATAGTTTTTTGTGGTGGTTGCACAAAAGCACCTGCAGTAGGCTCGTGCGTCTGTTCATTGGTTGGCTCGTGTGATTTTCTCGTCGTACAGAAGAACGGGGGGCGGTCCATCATCACCA
>CACKRE030001009.1:180639-194452 GCA_902602495.3 Ectocarpus sp. CCAP 1310/34
CCCCGGTGTTTGCCATCGGGATTGGGTTTTCGTCGCTTGGCAACGACGTTGTAAAACAAGCCAACTCATGTCGTGAGCTCGGCAACCAGGTTACCGTTTTTCTGTACCTCTGTTTTTTTTTGGCGGTAACCATAATGAATGGTGGTCAAGTGGATCTTGTTGTGCGGGGTGGAGAATCCTCACTCCGCGCAAGAGGGATGATCGTACCACGTTGTGATAAAATGGTCAAGCACCCTCGAGGCAGCTACACAGTGCTTACAACTGTTTCTGGGATTGAAAGCACCAGAACATGAATTGAGCTATACCCAGCTGTCATCCGTATGCAAGAAAGTAAGCACAAGATGCCGAACACCTTTAGCAGGATGCAGCGCACCCTTCATGCGACTCGCCGAATATATGGTCCGGTGGAAACCCGGCGTGCTCCGTCCCGGCTTTGTAGGGATGCGAGGTCAATAGTCTGAGGACTGCGGCATGCACGACTATGAGTACACCCCCATCATCACTAGAGATTCATGATGGACTTTACGAGTAATACGTGATATGCTTCAACATTTAGCGTAGCGGTACACCTTTAGACTTTACAGACACAGTTTGCTGGTTCGATTCCCTCCGCGTTGTTTGATGTTCCTGCGCTAGTCATCTTGAAAGAGAGGAAATTCGGCTGTCGATATATCGCTTGATTAACCCAATGGTAGGGTGGAATACAATAAATGGAAGGGAGGGGGAAGCTCACACAATATTTTTTCTTTTCTCCTCCTTCACACCAATCCGCGCATAACCGCTTTTATAACCCGGCACGTTATGCCCGCTCGGCCTGTAACCCCCCCACGTTATCCCATGTAATAACCCCTCGTTGGCCGGAGGTTACACAACGCCCCCGTACAACTGTGCCCACTGGCCACCTGTGTTGGGTTGGGTTGGGCAGAGTAGAAGGTAGAATGGGCTTGGTCGGTCGGTTGTATGGGTGTGTTTTGGGGCCGGGTCAGGTTGGGCTGGAGGTAGGGTGGGTTGGCTTGGTCGGTCGGTCGGTCGGTCGGTCGGTCAGTCGGTCGGTTGGGTTGGGGTTGGGTTTGACTTGGGTTGGGTAGGGGTAGGGGAAGGCAACGTTGCGTAGGGTGGGGTAGGGTCGGTCGGGGGTTTGGTTGGGGGTAGGGTGGGCTTGGTCGGTCGGTTGTTCGGGTTGTGTTTTGGGGTCGGGTTGGATTGTAGGGTAGGGTCGGTCGGGGGGTGGGTTGGGGCTAGAGTCGGCTTGGTCGGTCGGTTATTCGGGTTGTGTTTTGGGGTCGGGTTGGGTTGGGTTGGAGAGAGGGTAGGTATTGTTGGTCGGTCGGTCGGTCGGATTGGGGTTGGGTTGTTTATTGGATTGGATTGGTTTGTGTAGGGTGAGGTAGCGTAGGGTTGGGTAGGGTCGGATCGGTCGGTCGGTCGGTCCGTCGGGTTGGCGATTGTGTTTTGGGGTTAGGTTTGGGTTGGTTTGGTTTTAAATTTGGGTTGGGTAGGGTAGCATAGAAGGTAGGGTGTAGGTTTGGTCGGTCGGTTGGTAGGGTTGTGTTTTGTGGTTGGATTGGGCTGGGTTGGGAGTAGGGTGGGTTGGGTCGATCGATCGGTCGGTCGGGTTGGGGTTGGGTTGTGTTTTGGGTTTGGATGGGTATAGGTAGGCTGGGGTAGGGTGGGTTTGGTCGGTCCGGTTGGTAAGGTTTTGTATTGGGGTTGGGTTGTGTAGGGTATAAGGTAGGGTAGAGTAGGGTTGAGTTGGGTCGGTCGGTCGTCGGTCGGTTGGTTGTCGATTGGGCGGCCTGGTTCGTACGACTTACTTCTTCGTTGCTTTGTCTCTATCTACTACATGTTTAAGGCGGAGTGTTTTTGCGCGTTGGTGTGTGGTTCGTTTGGAGAGGTCGTCAATGGGGCGTGTTGGTTACAAGTGTCGCCATGCTGTTGCAGCCGGTTCACTTTGGATCAGGCGGATTTTGGGGGTTGTTTCTTGCTCTGGTGTGTTGATGGTTCGTCTCTACCCGACCGACCGTGTACGTTTTTTTTTGCGTTGAATACGTTGGGCTGGGTCGGATTAGATTGGGTCAGGTTGGGCTGGGTTCGGTCGGGGGACTGGGTCGGGTTGGGTTAGGTTGGGTTGGGTTGGAGTTACGTAGGGTAGGGTAGGGTAGGGTAGGGTAGGGTAGGGTTCGGTCGGCCGGTCGGGTGGTCAGTCGGTCGATCGGGCGGCCTTGGGCCGCCTTCGTCCATCGCGCCGCCGTCGCTCCGTCGATCGTCGCCGTCGATCGCCCTTGTACAACAGTACTTCTCCTGTTGGTGTCAGGTCGCTTGTTCCCCTGTGGAAACCAGGCTCAACAAGGCCAAGAAATGGTTGTCTGGTATACTTTACTGTGACTGAGAGGGGAAGATCATATGTAGTGATGGAGCTTGGCTATATTACGGCAGTAAACACATGTTTCAAGTGGAATGTGTCTTCGGAACAGGAGGCCCGTAAAACCCTGTAGTTATTTGAGGCCTAGACTACATGCCCGTTGTGAGGTTGTGCGTTTCGATACCCCAACCGTTGCCCGATCCGGTCTCAAGGTGCAGTGCAAGTCTCGCGGCGTCTTGAGCATGGGTTAGCAGGGCATCGAAAGTCATAATATCTCCCCAAGTTTGAGCAGCTCCCGTCTCCTGTGACAACCAAAACTCCACCTTTGTATGTGTCGCCATCCGAACAGCGGTTGGAACAGATACGAGGGTCCGGTTCGTTCCACAAAGCAAGGTGTTTTGTTGTGTTCCATGAGGAGGGCTGAGAGGGACTTCCCGTGTTTCCTACTGTCGCATGTGATAGTTTGAGCTGTATCTATGTAGGGTTTGACGCTTTGCTTGCGTAAGGATGTGCATGTCTCACCAACTTGAACGGGCATCATTGTACTGGTTGCAGTAGTTCGTGAGCGCGTCAGATGTGGGTTCTTGTTCTTGACTCGTTCGCGCTCGCTATGGTTTTGGTTTCTTGCTGAGTGAGGCGTGTTACCAGGGTATCTCACTACTGCATGTGAGCTGGCGCGCTGCTGCTCCTGGTGTTGCTGTAGTACATGTGCGACAGGGCCCGTAGGGTCGCTGCGGGTAACTTGATTGGATTGTAGCCTGGTACCACTGAAAGCGCCGACGACCTTTGCCTTTCTCTCCTTTGTCCCCCTTCCCTTCCGGTTTTCATTGTTTTGCCTTGGGAGATATAGGGTACACAATATTCTCGAGTGCGCGCTTCCTTAATGACCCTCTCTCTTGGGGCATGAAAATTATGGCGCGTTCTGGTGGCCTTCTTTGCATGCGACTAGCCAACACTTGTCGGCAAAGGTGCCTTATTTCTCTGTGCTCTGCTCATATTTGACTCTTTCGTTTTGGACAGGAGCTGCATAATCTCATTTTTTAGCGCAAAACCATAATTGGGTCTCCGATGATGACACGACATGGAGCGGAGTTCTTCTGGTTTCTTGAGCTGAGATAAACGACGTGACACCTATCATTAGTACCGAAAATCCCACGGCGTGAGAAGCGCGCAACATTTATACCACCTTGTAGCTTGACGAACTGCTGTCTGAAAAACGAGATAGTGGTGCCAAAAAGCACATAATTAACCTGCCGCAGTCAGTAGCGTCCCATACGCACACACACTTGCAGTCCTGACAAACTAAGAAAATGTTGTTCGAGGTCACATTTTGCAAAAATTGGGTTCTGCATCAACTACCATGGTTTGTTGTACAAGAGTCCTTTTCGGGAGGTAGGTGCGCTTGCCTCCCGGCGGCGACGCAAGTGGACATGGCCACTGCTATCATGGTTGCATCGTTGAATATCTCAACCTACCTTCGGTAGTGTCATGGTTGTCTTCGGGTGAACTAACTGCGGAAAATTTGCGGGGAACGGGTTTTCGCCGTTACTCTTCGCGTGCGCTCTCGCAGTGTCGTTGTCGTAGATCCTACTTCTGCTGAAACACAGACTGCTGCTGTGTTCTTCAACTACACGCTTTTCGGCGATTATTTGTACGGTCATCGCTCGAAAGTTTCTGCGCAGAATCTCTGTGATCAATCGGCAGGTAGTAACATTTCCTCTTGCGAAATACCCCGGCGGGTAATCGGCATTGAATTGGAGCCGGTATCGTTCCCTATTTGTCCGTGTGTCCGCTGTGCAGCAGTTGGCGTGGTGAGTCCCAAGCACACATACGATAGGGTCTCGGCGTCCTTGCCGCAGATCGTACTTATCTAACCCGTTGCTCTTGCCCTCTCTCTCCCTCTTATGCTTTGTACTGCGTTGTTCATGGTGTGTGGAACGTGTGTGGTTTGAGCAAGCGACAAAATGTCAAAATTGTTCCTCTTGTGCGGATGAATGGAATGTTTTGTAAATCCTGCGAAGGCTTTTGTGGCGCGGATTCGCGACCCCTGGCATAAAACCAGTGCCAGCGACTTTTGAGCGGCCATCACGCGCACCACCGATGTCTAGCGAGCCCCACACGCAACGGGTAATGTACCGACGGGTGCTCTGAGGGCCGTGCAGAAGAAAGCGTGAAAAAAGCGCTGTCCCGGCAGAGAGACAAATGGGGCATCTTTTAAGGGTTCCACCCCGCACCCGAACAGTCGCTTGTTGTTGCGCAATCGCCGTAAGCGTACCAGGTGGTGTATGATACGGCGGGCAGACCATCTACCGTATTCGCCTTAGTTGCACACACTAGAAGCAGCTCTGCACGAGGATAAATGTAGCTGTACAACAGGCCTTTTTCCATACACAGCATACCCTCTCCAACCCCAACCATCGGTGCTAACCTTCCCCCGGCAGGAGGTTGCCGAATACACGCCACCCGTGGGCGGCGCCCGTATCCATCCAAGGTAAGTGCCGCCAATAATTGTCCTGGCCGCTTCCTTGGTAGTTGTTCCCAGATCTGGCACACTAGCCTACGTGTGGACATGATGAAACGCGTTGGGTATGTGCGCGAACCGAAGCCGCGGTGTACGGCTGTCACGTACTGTTCGCTGGCCACAACGCAGGTACACAGGGACGTGTTTAACGTATGTGTCGTGGATACATACTGGCCTACCTTGTACTACGAGCAGCCGGTGTGTCATGCGGTACCGTCACTAAAATTGTTCGTCTTGCTCACCGACTGACACAATACCGCGTGTTGTTAGCGTAATAGCTACAGTTGTCTCACCAAAGAGTCGAGCCGAAGGAGAAGGCGCCCTTGGCGTTGGGGCAAGCATGGATGTACAGAGATATTCTTGCCTACGAAAAAGCGGGGAAAGCACGTCATCCCGCCTGCCAATCGGTAGTACACTTTTCACCTGGTACTCTGCGATGACTGCTGGGTGATTGGCTTCGAGAGGCCTCGTTGATCCCAAACTACGTATGTGCGGTACGAATAAACGTTGCAACCAACACAAAGATGGAAGGCAATGGCAAAGCGAACCACCTCTTCCTTCCTGGGATCGCACTGTAACTAATCCAAGGGACACAAACCCGAGGGAAGCTGCGAATGCACGTGTATGGGTTACACCCGTACGCCCGGCGTCAAACTGTTCGGAGTGTGCCGTGAACGGACAACGTGTTTTCCACTTTTCCTAGTCCTGAAAATATTTGTTGCTTGGCCGCAGGTGCTCCCTTGGCCGGACACGGTGTGATCGTAGGGACAAGACCCAACAATCGAAGCGAAACAGAGAGGCATACTTGTCGAACTCGTCTGTGGCTGCGTCGCACGACAACCCATCGTACGTTTTCGAAGATATAACGGTTTTCTAGTTTTCTCTACAAGCGGTGAAACGTGTTGGGTGTTTGGTCAATCCCAGGATCCACCCCGTGCATCGAGGCGTGAAGCGGTCTGGGAATGCCGACGCTGACAAAGAGACCGGTCGTCCATCGCCAGCATATACACACTTTACCAACCAGGTGCAGCGCTCTCATGTCTGTTGGGTGGTATGTACCAGAGCGAGACTATTTCTTGAGCGATTCATTGTTGTATGTGTTCGACGCACCAGCCGGGGTCGCACAAGGAGGGTAACCACGTTTTTTTTTTTCTTTTCCTTTTCCCCTGCAGTGCTTGGCTTTCACTTTTGGCACGATAAGTATTCGACAGTTCCGTGTCGTTTGTGTTTGCCTGCGACTGTGCGCTTCCCAGGCCAAAATGAGGTTTTATACCCCAGAAAGATTCGAACCGGAACCCTAAGAGTCAGAAGGCTACGAGGGTACCAACTGAGCCACCGGATTGGTGGAGTGAACTACTGTATGCATATTGAAACTTACGCTTGTCTAGCAGGAGACGATCGGGGTGCGATGTTCCAAGTCGACCGCGGCCAAGAGCTTAATGAGCAAAACGTTCGGCCGACGGTGGAGTGGTGGTCGTCAGTTTTCTAGGATGTCACATGAGGACAAATCCGGCAATCCAGGCACCGAGGAGAAATGCAGAATGCCAGATGAAGAGAAGGAGCTGTACAAAGAGCTTGAAGAAGCTGATAAGACTTTCTACAACACGGCAGCATAGATAGCTGCTCCCGGAGATGAAGAACAACTTGCTTGGCCACTGCTATTGGAAGAATGGATCGCAGCGATCGTCATCGTCTGTAGCGTAGTGATTGGAACGCTGGCCTGTGAAAGTAAGAGAGGAATCATGTCACTTCCATTGGAGCGAAACGGATAACGTGATACTCTGAAGCGCCTTGTTTCGCCTTGTTGCAATTCCTGTTAGAGACCGATACGGTCTCTAGAGGTTTCAGAGAACGGTAAAAAAAAATGTGAATGAATGATCGATCACTTTCAGTCCGAAGGCCTGAACCACGCGCTTTGTCGTGCCGAACGCCCGAGACGCGAGCAATCACCCCCATCGGCCGTCCTGCACTACTGTAGAAGCCCTCCGCAAGTTTCAGCTTAATTGGCGCCTTCTGTGTTGACGGTTGGCTGTGTCGGTGACCGGCACTGTCAAGCACGAAACACAAGCATGCAGCAGGTGCCGCCGACACCAAATTGCTCCGATCTCGATCGGTTTGTGCCTAAACGTTGCCTATCCTCCACCAAATTAAAGCCCCGTCCAATCTACAGCTTGATCGACAAGTCCTTCGACGCTGGAATAACTGTGTGCCTATTTGGCCTGCCACCGAGAGGTCCGGGCCACACCGCCGCAACCTCCCGACGAGGAAGAAATATGTTCCCCGCAAAACGATGTTTCAAAATGACTCTTTCAAAATTATGTTTCGCGCGCGCGCAAGAAATTGCGGAACAAGTACGTCACCATTCCAGGTAGTTTGTTGTACAGGAGGGGTGCAAAATATTGTACCGGGGAACTTTTCGCTCCATTTTTCTATTGGTGTATTTCGAGGAGAAGGCGGACCAATCACATCCCGTTTTTTGCAGCAGATTCGCCGGGATAAAATTCGCGCTCTTTCCGGTTATGATGAAAATGGATTCATGTACGGTGAGATAGTGCCCAGAAACAGGGTTCCGGCAAGGAATTTTATTGAGCCATTATCCCTCAGAACGTTTGGGGACGTCCCTCGTTCAGTATGTTGTAGGTAACACGGTAAAACTGCAGTGACAGAATGTTGTAGCCGCTTGTTTTGCGGTGACAACGCAATTTTCCGTTTGAAATTTTACCAATTCTTCGAGGAGTAGTCTAGAGGGGTTTCCCGCAGACTTATTTTTTTTTTGTTAACCACTGACCTACATACTATACATGCCGGTCGCCCCGGTGGTCTAGTAGGTAGCCTCACAGCCTTCCAAGGGCCAGGTTATGGGTTCGAGTCCCGACAGAGTGAGTTTGTTCTCTCTCGCTAATTAAATCCTGGTCTCCGTTGGAAGCGACGCGCTGCAAAGCTCGTTGTTAGTAAACTTGATCGACTTCATAAGTCGAAAGGGAAGGGATTGCTGTACCCTTCTCACGATGAAAATATCTCAGGCAAGAACCACAGGAGGGGGTCCAACCCCCCCCTCCTATGTGACCTCGGTTGTGGGTCATCTAGCTGGTAGAAGTGGAGGATAGGGGCCAGATGGGCAGACAACAGAGTCCAATAGTCTAACGGGAGAAAATCAAAAATACTTGATACATACATACATGTCAACACAACACCAAAAGCAAACTTGCGAAGCGGAAAATTATGTTTGTGGCACTTGGATATGAATCCGATCTGTGCATTCTCTGTGGGGGATACGCGTACGGGAAGTATGGGTGTGGTGGGTATGTATGCGGTTGAGGTCCAAGTGCGGGGCCTTCGGGTGAGCACACGGCGGATTCCCGCACTTGCCTGAGGGGCTTGCGTGACGGATAGCATAGCATCCAGTCTCAACACCACAGACCGCTGAGGGCGGCAGTGCACACTTACCCGATGTATCGGATGGACCCTTGCTATAGGCCAGGTGTTGGTTCAGCGATGACGGAAAGAGAGCGAGAGAGAGTTGGAAGAAGACGTGAGAAAAGCGGCAGCCGAGAATGCGGAGTTACGGAGGAGAGTGGATGAAGTAGAGGAGAGGAATTCAGCGGAGGAATCCGCGAGTGGGAGAGTGGGCGATGCCTGATATGCGGCTGGTTTTCATGGGAGTGGCGAGATTTGCCGGCCCCAACGATTTTTTTTTCGGAGAGAGGGGAAGAAGCTCCGCGTGTACCGGTACCACAGATACCAGCAACAGGTGACGAGCGGTGTGAAGCAGAGCAGCTGCCACAACCACGTCCTCAGAGGGCACTGCCAGTACCAGCATCAGCAGCAGCTGGTGACCAACGCCCTCCCGCTGCTCCTCCTCCGGCTGCACAGCCGCAGCAGCAGCGTATTACTATTGCTGCAGCACGTTGCCAATACACCCCTCATTGGCAGCAGGAGCAGTGCGTGCAGCAGAGGCACACGCCACCGCAACCGGTCCAGCAGCAACCCGTTGGCCAGCAGAGTCGCAGGCAGCAGCATCCTCTACCGCAGCAACCTCGTCAACAACAGCAACCTGTACAGTCCTGCAATGTCGCTTCGGGTACAGCTCCAGCTTTCGACCGAGGGCCGCTTCAGCAGCAGCGGAAGACCGATGGGAGCATCGGTGGCGGCAGTGGTGACAGCAGCGGTAGCGGTATCGGAGGTAGCAGCACCGGCATCCGCAAGGCGATCGCCTCGATGACGCCCTCCACGGCCTCGCGACCTCTTCAGCGCCTGTTCGCCGATCTCATGGGCCCGCTTCCGCCATACGCCGGTGGTAACACCTACAGCCTCGCCTTGGTCGATGATTACAGCAACCACGGCATCGTCAAAATATCTGCCGGACAAGCACGCCAGCACCGTGACGAAAGCACTCCGCAAAGTACTCGTTTCGCTTCACCCTCTGCGGGCCGCCCATGGCGACTTCCAGTTTCTTCGGACGGAATGACTGGTCAACGCGTTGGTGAGCGACTTCCTTCTGGAGTTCGGCATCACTCGCGAGCTGACATCCCCGGACGGAGGGCAGACGCGTAACTGCAGGGTGGAGCGTTGGATTGGGCTCGTGCGGGAGGGCGGCAGGGCGGCCTTCGCGGATGCTTTCTTGCTCTTCCCCGACTTTCAGTTTCCTTGGCCGGCCTGCGACTACAAGCGTATATGGCCGGAGGCATGGAGCTGGATGTCGGGCTGCATAAACACACAGCCGCGACTCGACAAGAAGGCCGACATGCTGTGCCCGTACGAGATGCTCCACGGGAAGCGCCTTCTATGTCATCCTCTGCCCTTCCTCACGCCGGGTGTCGACTGCGCGCGTGTCTCCGCCAAGATCGCGCCGAAGGGCGCTCAGCGTTTTTACCTCAACCCTGGCGACTTCCTCTCCCACGACTGCTACAAGGCCATCTTCCCCTCCGGCGCCGCGGGGTACACCACGGACGTTCTTTGGGGTTACCGCCGCCAGCCGTTCGTCGGCCTCGTGCCCACGCACATCCTTCTCCCCTCGCGGCAGCGGCAGAAGTCAGAGCACCGGGGGCGGCAACGGCGACAGCTGCAGGAGCGCCGGCGGCAATGCGGACGGCTTCGGCCAGTGCCACACCGGCGACCACGACAGCAGCCGGAGGTGCGCCGGCGGTAGTGCGGCCGGCTTCGGCCAGAACCCCGTCGACGGCAGCAACGCGACCGGAAGCAGTGGCGGCGGCGGCGGTATGGATGGCGGGGGGAACGGCAGCGGCGACAGCAGCAGCGGCGTCCCCGGTCGCCGCGTTGGCGTCGGGTGTCCAGACGGCCGCAGGGGGCGGTGGCGGCACCGGTGACGGAGGTGTGTGACGAAGAGTTGAAGGAACAGGTTGGTGCGACAACCAGGCCCTTCCCAGTCCTGGAGGAGCTTGATGGCCAATGTGCTGGGGGGGGCGTGGGCAACAGCAGCAGCAGCAGCAGCAGCAGCAGCAGCAGCAGCAACAGCAGCAGCTGCAGCAGCGAGGACAGCGGCGGCGACGGGGCGGGGACCGGGGGTTGGATGAAACCTGGAGTGGAGCGCCGACGCACCCTTTCGACCCCGGGAAGGTTAAGGGGGACGTGAGCAGCAGCAATAGCAGCAGCAGCTGTAGCTGCAGCGGCGAGGACAGCGGCGGCGATGGGAGCGAGGACGAGGGGTTGGATGAAACCTGGAGTGGAGCCCCGACGCACCCTTTCGACCCCGGCAAGACTGAGGATGAAGTGAGCAGCAGCAGCAGCAGCAGCAGCAGCAGCAGCGAGGAAAGTGGCGATGATGGGAGCGGGGATGAGGGGTCGGATGAAACCTGAAGGGGAGCCCCGACGCACCCCTTAGACCCCGGTAAGGCATCTTTGCGTGGCGCGACGAGACAGGGGGCGGTACCAGGGGTGGCTTACCCCTTCGATAGGGGCAGGAACGGGAGTGGCAGCTCCGGCGGCGGCAACGGCGGCAGCCACAGCAGCGACGGGAGCGGCGGCTGCAGGGGTGACCACGGCGGCGGTGGTAGAGGCGGCAGCAGCGACGTCACCGGCAGCTGTGTTGGCGCTGGAACTCATGACGGTCGTGGTGGCGGGGGAGCGGCAACGGCGGCGATGGAAGCGGCTGCAGCGGCGGCGGCGCCCTCGAGTCGACCGGGAACGGGGAGAACACGGTGGCAGCGACGACCTCACATTGTTACAACCAAGTTGGAGAACATGTGAAACGTTTACGAGTTTGTACAGTTTTATGAGCAGGCATGCACGTTTTAGCTTCGCCATTTGGCTTCGCATTTATATTTTTTGTTGGTCTGTTTTTCCCTTGCTAGCGAACCGTTCCCTTCGATGCAGAAAACACGTGTGTGCCACGGCGTGTGTGTCATACATTTTTACTTTTTTGTACTTGTTTGCATGTTTATTTTGCGCTGCGACAAGAGAAGCATTGTCACCACCTGTGGAATGGGAAGCAGCACGTGGGCACATTTTCCTTGGTTCTTGGTATGTTTTCAGTCGCGTTTTGCCTTGCAGCTGAATGCTCCATATTATGGGATCATAGCGCGTTGTTTGACATGCATGAAGGCATACCGCTCAGGGAACAGGGGGGCTTTCGGAGTTCCAGTTGAAAAGACAGTTTGCATACGGAACGAAATTTTTCTGGGGCTTGATGCCATGTGTGTTACGTGTTTCATATTATTGGTTTGTATCGCATGTTTGCTGTTCTTGAATCGATAATCATGAAGGGGGATGTCTTGTATGATCATGATTCTAGAGAGCATGAGCAGTAGTCGAATTCGTTCGTTTACTGGTCGTAATGATTTGTGTTTGAGGTGAGCGGCAAAGCAGGGGGAAATGTTGGCGTCGCGGTATTGACTCGGGGTGAATTTTGGGAGCTGACAGCTAGAGGGCTGTTTGCGTGGATGCTTGCTTGATTTTCTATCGTTTCTAGGACAACAGCGACGGTACCGATTAGCGGGTGCGCGCTGTTTAAGATTTGGTCCTTGGACACTATATTGGAGGAAGGATTTGACATGTTTTGACGATTAATGATTAGGGCCATTGTGCTTTCCGGATTCTCGTTTTGATTGGTCAAGAAGTTGAGTTTTTGTTTTGATGGATTTGGTGCCAACGCTTTTGAAGTTGTTGGTTCCAGAAATGTCCGTTTTCGTCAAGTTTTTGTTTTGATGGATTTGGTGCCAACGCTTTTGAAGTTGTTTGTTCCAGAAATGTCCGTTTTCGTTCTGACGCTTTTCTGATGAAGCACAAATAATTTTGTTGGGTACTCTTCTGAAGATTATACTTTTATCAACGGTTTGAGACTATTTCCAGAGACGAACGCGTGGGATTCGTGTATAAACTGATGGAGACGCTTTGTGTTAATTGCGCAGCCAGTTTTGTTGAATGTCTTTTCTCGAGGGGTATTTTTCTGTGTTGGCTGATTACGCGTGAAAGGTTGCAAGATCGAATATCGTATCAAGTAGGGGGGCTGTTTGTGGTACTTGGATATGAGTCCGATCTGTGCATCCTCTGTGGGGGATATACGCGTCTGGGAACTATGGTTGTGATGGGTATGTATGCGGTTGAGGTCCAAGTGCGGGGCTTTCGGGTGGGTACACGGCGGTGTGCTCTCGGCACTTGCCTGAGGGGCTTGTGTGTCGGGGACCAGCTTGCCTGAGGGGCTTGCGTGACGGATAAATAATACATGGTCCTTTTCATCTGCTGTTCCTGGGATAACATCAAACCCTGATTGTCATGGCCGCTGTCCTCGCAGACAGCCTGGCATCAGCCTGGAAAGCAAGCGGAACAATGTCGCATGTTGCATACCTGGTACATTTATTGTATGCATGCCTCGCTCTCGTTACTCCTTCCGCGTCTGTTCGTCAGAGGCCGGCCCACGCTAAGCCGTGCTATAGGAACACACGTACGGCAGCGCCCCATTCCTACAAGAGTACAGTACATTCGGCCAAAGCTCTAAATGAAACAACATATTCGCCTGATTGAGAGCGAAGTATCTGATTGAGAGCGAGAGCCAAAAAAATTGAAATTTCGGGTCCAGACGCCTCTTGCCATTTCTTGGCAAGTAGGGGACGGGCTATTCCAAGAAGCGGTGCAAATTGAAGGTCTCATCAGCAGCTTCGCGAGCATATGCGTGTCATCGTCATCGGATGCTGCAGCGAGGAGCTAGACAAGTTGCTAGATTTGCCCAGATTGGCTATTTCTGCTCAAACTGTTTCAGGGCGGTATCGCGTCGGGCGGTGGGCTCTGCTGTAGCTTCTGCTCCCCGCTGTAGCTCCACAACGAGAGACTCCCACAGGATGACCAGGGTAGCGGCTTGAAGCTACGGGCTAGCCCTTCAATTCAAGCTACACAGCAAGCTCCACCTCTCAGTGGTAGTCCGGCTACAGCGTATCGCGCAATCTCGCTCTCAATCAGATGCTACGCTCTCAATCAGGCGAATATGTTGTTATGAGCGAAGCAGCTCACCTAACCATGCAACGCGACCACCTGCCTTGCATTCTCGCCTTTGCCGCGTCTAGCACTATGCAACAGGGAACATAGTCTCGCAAATCCACTCGTAGCCATGGTCTTGTAGGGTTACGTTTGATTTGATCTAACCCTTACCCTAACCTAACGCCAACAACGCCGACGCCTCTGGGGAGAACCCGGGGATACATGGGTATATGTCCCTGCCCCCCCCCCAACCCCCCCGGTGTTTGCCATCGGGGTTGGATTTTCGTCGCTTGGCAGCGACGTTGTAAAACAAGCCCCGTCCCCCTCGGTGTTTGCCATCGGGGTTGGATTTTCGTCGCTTGGCAGCGACGTTGTAAAACAAGCCCCGTCCCCCTCGGTGTTTGCCATCGCGATCGGGTTTTCGTCGCTTGGCAACGACGTTGTTAAACAAGCCAATTCACTTCGTGAACTCGGCAACCAGGTTACCGTTTTTTTTTTTT
>CACKRE030001009.1:195481-205868 GCA_902602495.3 Ectocarpus sp. CCAP 1310/34
CCCCCCCCCCCCCCAGTTGACCTCGATTCTCGATAAGTTGGCCTATGTTTCTTAAATGTTTTTTCGCACAGACCCCCGCAGGGCAAAAAAAATACCTTTTTGCTCTACTGGAGTGGTCCGACACCAGCAAAAGTCAAGAATGCCAACGTACATCAGTAAAGTTAGGGGGCACACACAAAAGTGCCTAGACGCAAGGAAGCTTACCTAACCCACTTCGTTGGCTTTCATTTAGTACGCTCACTACTCTCTATGCACGTCCAGTGGGCACGGGCAGCCTCGCTGTCAGCGTGGTCGTACGAGCATCACCCGTTGCACGTCAACACCCCTGACTCACTGCCGTTCGTACAATGCTCTGTGCACGTGCAGCCGTTTAATCTCTCAAATCGTATTTAGGGTTCATGCAGTGCTAGACGTTCTTCAGCTTGACGCTTCCCCACGTCTCCGGTATTCTCGCCCTTGCCAACGCTACCCTCGTTACACTTGGCTATCAGAAACGTCGCCACCACCTCGTCCCGAACAGCCCGCTCTACTTTCGCAGCCTGATCAACTCCGACACAGCCCCATCCAAACGCTTGTACCCTGTCAAGCGAGGCATTCACCACCCGTTCTTTCGCCAGGCTGTCCTGCGCCTCCTCGTGCAACATACGAACCCACGTCGTCAAGTTCTGATAAGCGCTGGTCAAGGCCTGTTCCAACTTAGCCTCCATCACGCGTCGCCAACAATTGTTGTTGTTGTATGTATGACTTAGGGTCGTGTGTGCGATCCTTTCTGTTGGTCGTCCGTGTCTACACCCCCCATTTCCCCCGAACATAGTCCTTGCGTATGCTTGGCTGCTCGGTATGCAGTCCTTTCCCTTTGCTCCCAGCTTTCCGCATCCTTCCTATGCACAACGGAATGGACAGGAAACGGGAGGTGAACGGACACATTTAGCACGAAGCAGAGCAATGACGTTGGGCGAAATCGACCCCCTGAAGAAGGGACCTCAATACGGGGAATATTTGTAACAAAAAGACACAGCATCACAGAGGGACTAAGAAACATTCTAATTCTACAATGCACATGGGAGTGCCAATGAAAAGGACACGAGCAGGAAGGGCGAAACGCGTCAAGAAAACACACACTACTCGCGATGTGTTCAAACGTCATGGGCTACTGATCGACCAACTTCCACCAGGACCAATCGGTTGGGATCTCTGCGACAACGATAGTAATGAAGGTAATTCTTTTAGGAGTGACGGAGACACAGGAAAGGGAAAGGGAAGAAAGGAGGACGAAGACGACGATGGAGGAGGAAAACATGGAGGAGTGGAAGAGAGCAAAGGGTTTGAGCCAGATGACCTTCCCCACAACAAGAAACGTAGGGCTAGGGAAGAACTGCCCAGAGATTCTTCTTGTCGAAATGAGGATCAGAATGATGGTAGCGAAAACAAGGAGNTCCCAAACGAACTAGAGTACAAGATACTAGCCTTGGTGGACGCGTGCAGTTTTCTTCTGTTGTCACCGTTTCTGTCTTTGATCCGAAAGNATGGAGGAGTGGAAGAGAGCAAAGGGTTTGACCCAGATGACCTTCCCCAAAACAACAAACGTGGGGCTAGGGAATAACTGCCCAGAGATTCTTCTTGTCNCATCAGCAGGTCGAAGCATCGACAAGTCGATCCTTAAGCCAGGATCAGCCCTCGAAGATCGAGCTGCAAGTAAGGCAAATCACTATGCGGGAACTTTCAACCCGTCTAGATCTACCCTCCTTACTGCTGCTTTTTCAACGAATGGTGGTCTTGGCAAAGGCACCAATCGACTCATCGTAGCTATCGCCAACCACTTGGCGCACGGAGCTATTTGCCGAGGAATTTTTGACGACGAAAGAGCCTTAGTTCGCCTGAAAGCCTTTCACACTAATAGGATTCGGAGACGGTTTACCGTCGAGCTAGCTCGTTTTCTGTCGATGCGAACTCGCGATGTGTTCAAACGTCATGGGCTACTGATCGACCAACTTCCACCAGGGCCAATCGGTTGGGATCTCTGCGACAACGATAGTAATGAGGGTAATTCTTTTGGGAGTGACGGAGACGAAGGAAAGGGAAAGGGAAGAAAGGAGGACGAAGACGACGATGGAGGAGTGGAAGAGAGCAAAGGGTTTGACCCAGATGACCTTCTCCAAAACAACAAACGTAGGACTAGGGAAGAACTGCCCAGAGATTCTNAAGACGACGATGGAGGAGTGGAAGAGAGCAAAGGGTTTGACCCAGATGACCTTCTCCAAAACAACAAACGTAGGACTAGGGAAGACTGCCCAGAGATTCTTGTCAAAATGAGGATCAGAATGATGGTAGGGAAAACAAGGAGGATAACGAACGGTGAAAGTACTCCCAAACGAACTAGAATTCAAGATACTAGCCTTGGTGGACGCGTGCAGTTTTCTTCTGTTGTCACCGTTCCTGTCTTTGATCCGAAGGATAGTTAAGCCTTCCCCATGCTGCCCCCTCACGGGGTCCCAATTCATGGCAGATAGAAGTGTTTTGTGTTTTCAACCGCACTGAGACTGGCGTCTTTTCATTGGTCAGTCGGTTAGCGCGGTCGATGCAAGTAATAAAGACACACACAGCGGCCTCGTCACGACCCTCACGGTCGGGCAGGCTAACAACACATTGGTAGCACCATCTATCACACAGCATACATCTGGCAGACAGTGCCTTCGACCCTTCGACGGCGGTGGTATCTCCTCCTCTCACGGAATCACAAGTGTTTGTTTGGACAATGGGTGGGTACAAACAACCTGGATTTTGCTACTACACAGTATTACTGCGGCGGCTGCGGATACTGGATTTCCGGGCGTGTTCACCTGAAGGAAAGCCAAGAGAACCTGCGAGCAGGACTTGGCTCCCTCGTNAAGATACTAGCCTTGGTGGACGCGTGCAGTTTTCTTCTGTTGTCACCGTTCCTGTCTTTGATCCGAAGGATAGTTAAGCCTTCCCCATGCTGCCCCCTCACGGGGTCCCAATTCATGGCAGATAGAAGTGTTTTGTGTTTTCAACCGCACTGAGACTGGCGTCTTTTCATTGGTCAGTCGGTTAGCGCGGTCGATGCAAGTAATAAAGACACACACAGCGGCCTCGTCACGACCCTCACGGTCGGGCAGGCTAACAACACATTGGTAGCACCATCTATCACACAGCATACATCTGGCAGACAGTGCCTTCGACCCTTCGACGGCGGTGGTATCTCCTCCTCTCACGGAATCACAAGTGTTTGTTTGGACAATGGGTGGGTACAAACAACCTGGATTTTGCTACTACACAGTATTACTGCGGCGGCTGCGGATACTGGATTTCCGGGCGTGTTCACCTGAAGGAAAGCCAAGAGAACCTGCGAGCAGGACTTGGCTCCCAAGTGACTTCCTAGTGGCTTCCTAGGTTCGGACGAGGGATGTGTGGAGCTATGGCAGTGTATGTGTTGCTATTTTGTTTGAGTATCTAGCTGCGGACACGATGACTATTGGATCTTGGGAGTGTCCGATTGTCAAATTAGGAGATGCAGCATACAGTGCCGGCCCACTTGTAAGAAACACCTATTTCAGCTGAGGCTCAAATGTTATTGCCGCAGCAATAGTGAGCTGAACTCTTATGTTGGCATTTTCTATTTTTCCCCGACGAGAACTGCATGATTTCTTATTTCGCCATTTCCTATATTTTCGCCACCGTGCAGATTGCACGATCTCTTATAATCCCTATTTCCTTGTCCAGCCACGAAGCTTTGCACTACCCGCGGGGTGCATGCTTGCACGACACCCGGCGGTACTGAACTGAAAAAAAAGAAGAAGCGCAAAGTCATTGTGCTAATGTGCGTGCGGACAAAATACTCCGCATATCCCTAACGCCCTTCGAAATCGATTGGTGAAGTTGTCACAACTCGGCATGCTCTATCCCGGTTGGTCAATGTTGCGAACGTTGGGGGTTCGCGCCCTACTGCCCTGCCGGCGTGGCTGTTCACCCTCACACCCCCCCGCCGGCTCATTCGAATCGTCGATCGGCTCGATCAACGCCCACGCTCCTACGGCTGCGTTCGCCTCGTCTACATCGTATGCATCTAGAGGCATCTTCACACTGATGGTGCTTTGATCGTACGCTAAAACCACGCGGTAGTCGTACGTGTGGCTAGTTTGGGGGGGCGCTGCCCGGCTGATCTGCCCCAAGAACCACCCCATACCCCGCCTCAAGAACACGCAACGCTTAACCAATGCGCGATCCAGTTTTTCTGGAGGAGACTCTTGAAGACGGAATCCGACCGGAAGCTCCATCGCGATGATGTCACGGTCGGAGTCGACGTCATCGTCGCTGTCTTGCTGTGACCGGGGGTCTTGAACATCGCCGTGGTTATCACCTAGCAAATGAAGCGATGTGTTAAAAATTGTCGAGAAAGAGTCGGCGTGAGACACGCGCGTTTGAACCAATTTGCAGCCCCCCACCAGTGCATGCAAAACTACGGGCAAAGGCGAAATACAAGCCGGACCTAGACTCGAAAACTTACCATCATCATCTGCGCTTGTATCGCTGTCGCAGCTTGATTCGCCACCGCTTCCCCCCCCATCGTCGTCGCCTACCTCATCATCCTGGTCGGGCATCTCCTCGCACTGCTCCTGCCCCCGTCCATGAAGTTGTACGCCCCAACTACACCCTCCAGAGTGATGCGGTCGTCCAATAACCCGTCTGCCGTCATCGCCAGTCCGGTCTTGTCGAACAGGCCCAGGCCGAACGTACATTCGCGCGACCGCCCTTGCAATGAATCGCGTGAAAAGGATTCGCCTTGCACCAGCTGAAAGCTTGTTGGTCTCGCACAGGCAAAGGTTTTCCTCGTGCCCAAGAAATTCATCCAGCTCGTTACCGATTTCGCCTTTGAGGAGGCGTCCATAGCCGGCATCGACCGGTTGGAGTTCGTCGGTCAATTTGGGGGGAAGTAGCCGCAGCAGCATGTTGCACTCGCCGTGAAGAAATTTCTTGAACTCGACCGTTGTCTGCGCGTGCAGGTTGTCCGCGGAAAGGATGGACTGCTCCTTTGGAACGACACCTTCCTCCCCCTTTTTTGCCCACGCCATGCACGTTGGGCCGTCCATCCACGCGTTCTCCTGGAACAGCACGTGCACGTCGGGGTCATACGCCGCCTTCTCCACCGCCGAGATTTTGCCTCTGTCGCGGAAAATGACTGCGGTCCGCATCAACTTGTCACCAGCTCCGATGCAACAATTGACGGTGCACTGTCGCTTCTCAAGATCAGGGAACGGCTGCCCAATTTGCACTCGCAAAGCTCCCGTCTCGTCCCATGTCGAGTCGAGGCCGTTGACGAATGCGAGCCCAAACTGATCGACGTTGAAACGCGCATTCAGGCTGAAGCGCCCGTAAAGGGGCGATTCCACAGGAACGATCGCAGCGCCGTTGTTCTCGGCGGCGCCCCCAGCAGCGGCCCGGCAAACGGGTGGTTCCTGCAGCAGCTGGCGCAGCCTCCTGTGGAAGCTCTTCATCTGCGGAAGACGGCCCTCCACCGAATTGTGCTTCATGTTTGTGCGCCTTCGTTTCGAAAGATGGTGGCGCTTCGCAAACTTCCTGCACCACCGGTCCGACGTTGAAAAGTTTTTTGCACGCGGGTCGTCCGGATACATTTCCACCACGAGCTTTCTCGCGTTGACTCGAATCCAGGCTGTCGACACTCTGAGCTTCCTTTTGCGCCGTTGCAACAGCAGCAAGTGCAGCTTCTTCTCTGCGTCTCCGAATCACCTCCTCTCCCTGCCAGTCTTGAAAAGGTCTTTTTTCAAGTCGTTGGCCGCGGCTGCGATCAGCTTCTCTGCGTCGCTGTTCCACTTGCAGATGTTGGGTTGGGGAATGCCGGTCTTCCTTGCCAGGAACTGCTGGCACGACACGCCGTGAACATGCCAGATCTTTTCGGCGTGATCGGCCTCCAGCTCTCGCAGCTCCGCGACCACCGCAACCCTTCTTCCTGCTGCTGCACTGCGTCCTCTTCTCAGCCCCTCGTGTTTTCTTCCGCTTGGTGCGTTCTTCGTCCGACAAAAGGCCGTCATCTGGCAAGTCTGATGTACTATCGCCTTGGGTCCTTGGCTGCAGCTCGAACGAACAGCTCCCTCGTACGTGGTACATTTTCTGGCCCGCCGCAGTGGTGTGCCCGCCTCCCTCTTGAGTGGTGAAAGACGGCAATAAAACACCTGCCCGAATATCCGTGCCAAGGTGGAGTCGTCATGTCCCACCCGTCGCGAGGGCGGGCCTGAGCCCGAGTCCAAGATGCCGAAGAGGAGCTAGGTGCACGGCACTACAGTGTAGCGATCGATCTTGTTCGGAGGCAAAGGTCTTCGGGCATTACAGGCACTTCAGTTTGGGAGGAGGTGGTGCGATGGGATAGTGGACGGGGGTGACTTCCTCCACGATGCCATTGCGGGTACGCTTGATCTGCGAGAAAGTAGCAGAAAAAGCGAGGCCCGGGGTACGGGGATTGTAGAGTGCAGCAAAAAATGTTTGTCAACTGTCCCTCCAAGAAACTTATAACAGATATTTTCAACGGCAGCGGCACGTGATTGGCACGCTTCGACAACAGCAGCAAGTGTCGCTGAAAAGACAAGTAAAAAAAACAAGACGAGAACAAAACAACGGGCAGTGCCAGGATTCAAAACCGCGCCCTCGAACTCGATGGTGAACCAGAAGAATCCCCCGCAAAACATTTCGTGTTTTGGTTTCTCTGCCGGCCAGATTGGCACACTTCGACACCTGCTGCAAGTGTTGCAAAAAAAAAGTTGACAACAAATACGAGATGAGAGAAAAAAAAAGGGGGCACCGCCAGGATTCGAAACAGCGTTGCAAACTCGATGGTGAACCGAAAGAATCCTCCGTAGAATATTCTCGTGCTTCATATTCTCTCTCCCTTCTTCCCCTCGCTCCTCGACAAGCTTTTGCTTAGACATGGGTTGTAGTCAAGGGGGGGGTATTTCTGGCGAGCAGGGCTAGACTCACCCTCAAGGGATGACCGAAACCTTCTTGCTGCTGCGCATCCGCCGCGAGGCGTGCGTGTGGTGGTGGAGTTGGGTCGGAACTGATGGGGTCAGGCGGGAAAATGTAGATGCGCGGGCCTTTCTGGCCGTCGGCGTAGGCAGTGATGCCCATCCCATTTTTGTGGGCGGAGGCAGCCACCATTAGGAAGGTGGACGGGCACTACACGGCCCTAGGTTTGCTATGAGTCATCTAGCTGCGGACACGATGACTGTTGGATCTTTGAAGTGCACGATTATCAAATTGGGAAATAGATGTACCATACCAAGATATCCTGGCTTCGGCTGGGCTTAACCCTTTTGCTGTCCTCCGCTCTCTGCATCAGTGACTTCCTAGTTTCGGACAAGGGCATGTGTGGAGCTATGGCAGTGTCTGTGTTGGTATTTTGTTTGAGTCATCTACCTGCGGACACGATGACTGTTGGATCTTTGGAGTGCACGATTATCAAATTGGAAAACAGATGTACCATACCAAGATATCCTTGCTTCGGCTGGGCTTAACCCTTTTGCTGTCCTCCGCTCTTTGCATCATTGGCTTGCTAGGTTCGGACGAGGGCATGTGTGGAGCTATGGCCGTGTATGTGTTGCNTTTTCAACGGCAGCGGCACGTGATTGGCACGCTTCGACAACAGCAGCAAGTGTCGCTGAAAAGACAAGTAAAAAAAACAAGACGAGAACAAAACAACGGGCAGTGCCAGGATTCAAAACCGCGCCCTCGAACTCGATGGTGAACCAGAAGAATCCCCCGCAAAACATTTCGTGTTTTGGTTTCTCTGCCGGCCAGATTGGCACACTTCGACACCTGCTGCAAGTGTTGCAAAAAAAAAGTTGACAACAAATACGAGATGAGAGAAAAAAAAAGGGGGCACCGCCAGGATTCGAAACAGCGTTGCAAACTCGATGGTGAACCGAAAGAATCCTCCGTAGAATATTCTCGTGCTTCATATTCTCTCTCCCTTCTTCCCCTCGCTCCTCGACAAGCTTTTGCTTAGACATGGGTTGTAGTCAAGGGGGGGGTATTTCTGGCGAGCAGGGCTAGACTCACCCTCAAGGGATGACCGAAACCTTCTTGCTGCTGCGCATCCGCCGCGAGGCGTGCGTGTGGTGGTGGAGTTGGGTCGGAACTGATGGGGTCAGGCGGGAAAATGTAGATGCGCGGGCCTTTCTGGCCGTCGGCGTAGGCAGTGATGCCCATCCCATTTTTGTGGGCGGAGGCAGCCACCATTAGGAAGGTGGACGGGCACTACACGGCCCTAGGTTTGCTATGAGTCATCTAGCTGCGGACACGATGACTGTTGGATCTTTGAAGTGCACGATTATCAAATTGGGAGATGCAGCATACATTCCAAGATATGCTGGCTTCGGCTGGGCTTAACCCTTTTGCTGTCCTCCGCTCTCTGCATCAGTGACTTCCTAGATTCGGACGAGGGCATGTGTGGAGCTATTGCAGTGTATGTGTTTCAAATTTGTTGGAGTCATCTAGNGTGTGGAGCAATGGCAGTGTATGTGTTACTATTTTGTTTGAGTCATCTATCTGCTGACACGATGACTGTTGGATATTTGGACTGCACGATTATCAAATTGGGAGATGCAGCATACATTCCAAGATATGCTGGCTTCGGCTGGGCTTAACCCTTTTGCTGTCCTCCGCTCTCTGCATCAGTGACTTCCTAGATTCGGACGAGGGCATGTGTGGAGCTATTGCAGTGTATGTGTTTCAAATTTGTTGGAGTCATCTATAGCTGCGGACACGATGACTGTTGGATCTTTGAAGTGCACGATTATCAAATTGGGAAATAGATGTACCATACCAAGATATCCTGGCTTCGGCTGGGCTTAACCCTTTTGCTGTCCTCCGCACTTTACATCATTGGCTTCCTAGATTCGGGCGAGGGCATGTGTGGAGCAATGGCAGTGTATGTGTTACTATTTTGTTTGAGTCATCTACCTGCTGACACGATGACTGTTGAATGTNCCAAGATATCCTGGCTTCGGCTGGGCTTAACCCTTTTGCTGTCCTCCGCTCTTCGCATCATTGGCTTCCTAGATTCGGGCGAGGGCATGTGTGGAGCAATGGCAGTGTATGTGTTACTATTTTGTTTGAGTCATCTACCTGCGGACACGATGACTGTTGGATCTTTGGAGTGTACGATGATCAAATTGGAAAACAGATGTACCATACCAAGATATCCTGGCTTCGGCTGGGCTTAACCCTTTTGCTGTCCTCCGCTCTTTGCATCAGTGACTTCCTAGATTCGGACGAGGGCATGTGTGGAGCTATGGCAGTGTCTGTGTTGCTATTTTGATTGAGTCATCTACCTGGGGACACGATGACTGTTGGATCTTTGGAGTGTACGATGATCAAATTGGAAAACAGATGTACCATACCAAGATATCCTTGCTTCGGCTGGGCTTAACCCTTTTGCTGTCCTCCGCTCGTTGCATCAGTGACTTCCTAGGTTCCGGCGAGGGCATGTGTGGAGCTATGGCAGTGTATGTGTTACTATTTTGTTTGAGTCATCTACCTGCGGACACGATGACTGTTGGATCTTTGGAGTGTACGATGATCAAATTGGAAAACAGATGTACCATACCAAGATATCCTTGCTTCGGCTGGGCTTAACCCTTTTGCTGTCCTCCGCTCGTTGCATCAGTGACNGTTGCTGTGTCGTCCGAAAAACGGCGGTCCGCCATGATGGCTTGCAGTTCTTGCTTCGCTTCCGCCGCTTTGTTTTTTCCTGTNGTGTGGAGCTATGGCAGTGTATGTGTTACTATTTTGTTTGAGTCATCTACCTGCTACACGATGACTGTTGGATCGGGGAGTCTACGATTATCAAATTGGGAGATGCAGCGTAGTCTACATACTGAGATATGCTGGCTTAGGCTGGGCTTGAACTCACCCTTTTACTGTCCTCTGTTCGTGTGTCTGGATACGAGCATGGTAGATCTGCTAGCAGCACGGGGGGGGTACATAGACAGGAGCATGCGTATGCCTGAAAAGGGCTACTATGTGTGGGCCCCCTTCCTCGAATTCGGGAGGGTCACTTCTTCCCTTCCTTTCCTCGCTCCCGCGAGTGCCTAATCAGAGAGAGTTCAAGCGTGTCTTCTCCTCCCAAGTACGGACATACCAACACACTAGTGTTTATTCCCTCGAGGGAGTCCATTAGGGATGTCGGGCCGCAGAACCGTAGGGACCACTCCGGACGGCTCGCAGGCAGGAGACACAAACAGCAGCGAGCAGATCGACAGCATGCGGTCTGAGATCAGTTCGCTGATACAGCAAATGGGCCAGCTGGTGCAGCTGGTCGGAGGACTTGCTGCACGTATAGAGGAGAAGTCCGGCG
>CACKRE030001010.1:6434-22696 GCA_902602495.3 Ectocarpus sp. CCAP 1310/34
TATTCCAGTATCGAAAGCTGTACTAAAGCGTGCAGTACAGTATATTATGGCCAAAGGTACTGCAATACTGAAAATACTGGCAGTATTGTACTGTACTAAACCTGCCCGATCCACCATGTTCGTAGACCCACGAACATACCCTTTCCTTGCTAATAGTGTGTGTGTGTTCTATAGATCTTCTGATGGCTCTAGCATGTTTGTGACAACGGACCGAGCCTTGCTAGATGTTGGGATTAGCAACTGACACGAGTTTAATGTGAAGAAAAACAACAACAACAACAACAACTGAAAATAGACTGCTCAAGGCTGAGCAGCCGATTTTGGAGAGGTGTACAACACTAGTGTTTGAGGAGGAAATCGACAGGCACCCCTTCTAGTGCCCATACTGAAGTGCTGAGCCGGTCGCGGGGTCGCGGGACAGCCCCTGGGCGTATTGGGCTCAGCTGCGTCAGAAGTACATCAGCACCATGTCTGTACTTTTTGGTGCGTGCGGATTGGCCAACCCCACACACTGCTGACAGTCCCAGGCTAGTCATTTGTTTTGGCGGCGAGGAGCCCAGGGCCAGAAGGGTTAATTCTGTGTAGTCTAAGTCTCTCTCGCGTCAGACATCTTTATGATCGCGCTCTCTCTCGCGTCAGACATCTTCATGTCATACGGCGCTCAGTGTTATCGTCTCACTGTTCCGAGGTGCTTATTCAACGTCGGTCACAGGTCTAACGGCGGTGTCAGCAACGTGCCAACAATTTCCTTCGCGGCGGGCCCCTCCAAGCCTCCCGTCAGTCAACCTCGCTGGCACCTTCGTCGTGTTTGCCAGCTCACAACATCAACGTGCTGTCTCCCTGCAAGCTGCGTGTTCCGTTGCGAGGGCGGCGTTTCTGCTCTCCCCCCACTCCCCGCAGGTGCTGGCGTCAAGGTATGCTTGATGCTCCCCGGCAACTATCTCAGTACAAATGTATGTACTCTGGGCGGATTTTAACGTACTCCGTCGAATCGGGCCTCGATTCACACGGCAAGTCTCCAACAATTGTTGTTTTGTTGCAATTTTGCAAGTATCGTCCACATACTTGCAATTGCATAATAATCTCTGGCTTTTAACGACACTGCAGCATAATCTGAATCCAGGTTAACCCATGTGATACGCCCTTGTGTACTGCACACCATTGATCCAAAACGACTGCAACGCATTTCTGGGGCTGGATTAGTCCATGTGATACACTCGTTTACAGCACACCATGTGATCCAGCATTCGTCAATGTACTTCCATCGCGTATCGACACCAAACGAGAATAGTTTGTGGGTAATGTCTGGCTTGGCTGTGGCCACCACACACTCGTTAGATGCGGAGCCGGTATTGAAACCACGCTCAACATGGTGACTGTAACGCCATATGAACCCACAGTTAATTTTCTCTCCCGCATCGATGCGGAACAACTGCTGTATTTGCAGAGATAATCCAATTGACTGCGTTCACTTCGTACGGTGGCAAAACAGCCGTGACAGCCAGCGCTGTCGAAGCAGGCCCACCAACCTTGGCCACCAAACCCGGTTGATGTGTTTGGTCATTGAATCACGTGCGACATGGGTGATTGTGTACGCCACCGAACCAACCCAGCAGAAGTGGGACACTGGGATCTCTCTCCCCATGCAAACGTGCAGAACACTCCGTTGGGGTTGTGTATCTCTCTGACACACCAAAACGCATTGTGGGTTTTGCTCTCTCCCACAGCATCTCTCTCCCACATTGTCATCACATCACCACACGTACCGCTCCGTGTTGTGCCCTAGATGCCACGCCTGCCGGCGCCTGGCGTCCTTTCTCTCCTTTCCACTCTCGTCATCTCGGGACCCCGGGTGCTCAGTTACGACTGCTGTAGCTCGGGAAGCCCGATTCCTCAACCGGGAGAGGAGGGAAGAAAAGACTCCACTTCCTGTCAGCTCCAGAGGCTGGCACACCACTAGAAGCCTTCTATGTGACCACCTCGCTAGTTGTCTCTGCGGTGCTCTCTCTCTGGCACGCGAAGGCTCTGTGGACACAAGGCTTGAACAGAAAACCTGCCCTTGTATTAACCGTCGGAATGCCTCGGTCGTACCTTACCGAACGCACCCTTGGAATGTTGTTCCACGATTCTACGCAATTGGTGGCCGTCCGGTCTTGCCGTGGGCGGCCCCTTACACCCACGTGCAGACTGACCAACGCTAGTGTTCTCGATATTACGCTAGGTGCCAAAAAACCAAGACCAGCACGTAAACTTGTACCGGTTGCCAGTAGACCCACATCATTCAACGGAAACCAAAAATGGGAAAGCAGCACGTGGCTCTGCCTCAAGCTATCACTACTGTTCTAGGCGCGTGTAGTATCGAAAATGGACGATCCCTTTCTTCGCGTGCTGAGAGCAGAATTCCGACTTCTTGCTGCCACTGTTACCGAAGCCCGGACGCGTCATGCACCCCGGGTGGCCGCATCTTCTGCTAAGGACGTCAACCATCCCTTTCTTCGCGTGCAGAGAGCAGAACTCCGCCCTCTTGCTGCCATGGTTGCCGAAGCCCGGACGCGTCATGCACCCCGGGTGGCCGCATCTCCTGGTACGGACGTCAACCATCCCTTTCTTCGCGTGCATAGAGCAGAACTCCGCCCTCTTGCTGCCATTGTTGCCGAAGGCCGGACGCGTCATGCACCCCGGGTGGCCGCATCTTCTGCTAAGGACGTCAACCATTCCTTTCTTCGCGTGCAGAGAGCAGAACTCCGCCCTCTTGCTGCCATGGTTGCCGAAGCCCGGACGCGTCATGCACCCCGGGTGGCCGCATCTCCTGGTACGGACGTCAACCATCCCTTTCTTCGCGTGCATAGAGCAGAACTCCGCCCTCTTGCTGCCATTGTTGCCGAAGGCCGGACGCGTCATGCACCCCGGGTGGCCGCATCTTCTGCTAAGGACGTCAACCATTCCTTTCTTCGCGTGCAGAGAGCAGAACTCCGCCCTCTTGCTGCCATTGTTGCCGAAGCCCGGACGCGTCATGCACCCCGGGTGGCCGCATCTCCTGGTAAGGACGTTAACCATTCCTTTCTTCGCGTGCAGGGAGCAGAACTCCGCCCTTTTGCTGCCATTGTTGCCGAAGGCCGGACGCGTCATGCACCTCGGGTGGCCGCATCTTCTGCTAAGAACGTCAACCATTCCTTTCTTCGCGTGCAGAGAGCAGAACTCCGCCCTCTTGCTGCCATGGTTGCCGAAGCCCGGACGCGTCATGCACCCCGGGTGGCCGCATCTCCTGGTACGGACGTCAACCATCCCTTTCTTCGCGTGCATAGAGCAGAACTCCGCCCTCTTGCTGCCATTGTTGCCGAAGGCCGGACGCGTCATGCACCCCGGGTGGCCGCATCTTCTGCTAAGAACGTCAACCATTCCTTTCTTCGCGTGCAGAGAGCAGAACTCCGCCCTCTTGCTACCATTGTTGCCGAAGCACGGACGCGTCATGCACCCCGGGTGGCGGCATCTTCTGCGAAGGAAGTCAGCCATCCCTTTCTTCGCGTGCAGAGAGCAGAACTCCGATTTCTTGCTGCCGGCGTTGCCGAACGACGGCCATTTCGTGCAGCCGTGTTCCTTACAACACGGTCGCCACTGCTGTCCATGACGTCTGGCGATCATAGGCGATGACTGCGGAAAAGTGTTGATACGGCCGACCAAACAGGTGTCGGACGCAGGAAGTACGCATTTGTGGGCTACATTGGGCAACAGGAAGAGAGCATGCAGTATGTCCTGGTACAGCATGCATGCTTCCCTGCCGCAGTTCTAGATTGTTAAGACTTGGCCTTGCAGCCGTCTGCATTCTTGGGATGGCACTTGCCCCCGTTACTCCACAACCGGTGCTACATGTCCCGCGTTTTTTGTCAATTGAAACGCTTTCCGTCCGTTGAGCTCGCGGGCAGACATTTAATGTTGTTCTTGCTTCACACAGGAACGTTTGGCTGTCTGTTGTTGTTTTCCACTGCTTTGGGTCTGTCTTGAAGTACACTCTTCGATTGCACCTTCCCTGAGGGTGCTGATCAACAGTTTCGGACCACAGCGTCCCACCGCACGTCATGCATTGCCGAGAAAACAGGCTTCATCGGTTTCTGAGAGGCCCTGCCCCGCTTCTCCAATTCAATCGCACCACGCATGGCTTTTGGTTTGCGCCAATAAACCCGAATGGAACCAACATGGCTGTGCGACACGAGACAGAGCGATAAGTCCGGGATCAGGTAGACCAATCACTGCTGTCGGAGGGTCACTGTGGTATGTTCACCCACATTTTCGTGTGGGTTCATGGAGCACACACATCAAAGGAACCAAGTTTCATGAATGAAAAGACGGTTCTTCCAATTTTGCTGCTAACATTAGCAATGCGAAAGTTGGGAAGCGAATCAGTTCATAAGTGGCTCCGCCGCCAAAAGTAATCAAATGCATAATTCACCAAAAATGAAGCATCGGGGTTCCGGCTAGCACACTCAAATCCCAAAAAATTAAAACTAGGTATGTGGCCGCAGAAAACAACGCCACCAAACACTTGGCATACACTCACCAGAGTTTCAAGCATGGTCGATACACCTTCAACACCCCTGGATCGATGCCGGCAGTCGTGTATTGCTGATGTGTTAACTAGCAGCTACCCTGCCGAGCCTATCGCCGAACTCCACAACAATTATCACCATTCAACGTCCTGTGCGCGCGGCGCACTACACAAACTAAGCAGGGAATGCACACGAAAACTGTATCATAATAGTGTCGACATGGGGAAAGGCTACAACACCAACAAATCAGCCGAACTTACCGTTTGCGGTGCTGCCGCCGCCCCACTGCCCGTGCTTTGCTCTCGTGTTCCCGGCTCGGAGGCCGTCCGTTGGCGCTTGGACGGCTCTCCTTGTGTGGGTCTAACCATCGGATACGAATTTTACGCAAGCGAGGGCGATCATAAAGGTCGAGGGCAATAGAACGACAGCCGGTGGCAAAACCGATACCAAGCTACAAAACCCTGGGTTCAACGATTGTACTGTGTCACCCTCCCATTCTCTTCACTCCACAAATGCAATTGCACTGCCCGTGGATGATATGGGTGTGTTCCATCTTTGGTGTACCGCACTCGTAAGAGTAGGGATACTGGCCACCACGACATACGTACAAGACGTGACAGAGGGAACAACAGCTAGAGAGAACGCCCTGTTTCGATTTAAATTTCGAATCGAATTTTGACCAATCAAATGCCCAGGGGTATCAATGGGTTGTCTCATACACGGGGAAATGGCAACAATAAAGGAACATTGAATATCGTGCCGGGCGTGGGAGGGAAAGTGTCGACCGCGCGTACCGCACGTTGAAGTTCTAGACCTCAGTGTTGCGGGAAAGGAATACTTTCGAACCTGAGCGCTCCACTCAGAGCGTACGTGCGCGTGTGAGAGCGACACAGAGGTACAAAGTGTGTTTCAAAGACGACCGAGCCCTAGAAATTGAATCCGGTACCCGAAGGAGGTATGCACGGGTGGGATAGCTGACAGCCGATTCGTGTACCAGCGTGGGATTCATGCGTATGTTCACGAACCTGAAGCCTTCATGGACGAATAAAGTGGTTTATTCGGTTTGGTCTCGCCACCCGTTGTGAAAAGATAGGATAGCTGTCGCTACAACGAGCGACAGCTGATAGACGTAACTGTCGTCAGACGTGTGCGTCCACGGGCGGGAGTGCGTACTGAGAGGCGTATTCCTACGTGTCGACCCCACAAATACCCGAATTGATACGTGAAAAAAATTCCCCGATCGGTCAATAAAATCGGCGCAAAAAAACGTTTCCTATCGCTGTACGCCTTGCTTGACACACAACAGGTCAAATTGGCTTTGATCATCACAGAGCGGTGGTACAAGCACACAGATGAGCACCAACACAGAGGACAGCACACTCGCAAGCCGCTGTGCCTGCTGTTTTCAGCACTGGGGGCAGGGAGCAGTGTCACAAACTGCGTGTCGCCCGCGATTTCCTCACAAGTCCTTCCGCTCATTTTTTCCCGTGGTGCCTTTATTACCGCTCCCTGTCGAAAGGTACATAGACGAACTCAACAATCATAGGGAGGCGGCGGCGCTGAAGTTCAGTACCATATCCATGACCAATCCGAAAAAATTAGCGTGTTGGAGGCCTTATTACTCTACTGCTGCGTGGTGCCATGGGTTTGTGCGGCTGTGTCCGACCCAAAACAAGCCATCTCACCGCATTTGTTCAAACGGCAGTTTGACGAGGTGGTATACACATCTCAGACACCTTTACATAGAGCAGCACTCAAGCCCCCAAGACCCACGAAGCAGCACAGCGCCGGAAGTGAGGATGGTATAGAAAGCCGAACAAAAGGAATCAGCGCGTTGGAGGCCTTGGGCCTGCTGCTGTCCTCATGCTACTGTTCCCGTGTCTGTCATGTGTGTGGTACAAAAAATTCCCGCGCGTCAAAAGCAGCAGCAGTCGAAGACGAGGGCACCATGCATTGTCTCGGTTTGGACAAACAACGACCTGAACGCGGCTTTTACCGTTGTTCTGTCCGCTGTGCCCGCTGTGCATGTGTCGCTGTGCCCACTGGGCGTGTGTTGCTTGCTTTGCGTGTGTGCCTGTGCGTGTGTTCTGCAGCTGCAATCTGCTGTGTGCTCCGACAAAATAAAATGTGCTGAGTCCCTTTATCATCAAGTGATGATTGAATAGTCTAAAACCTATTATAACAAGCGCGTATAGGCACGCAAGAGTTTTTTGGGTTTCAGCAAGCCCTTGCAACTCGGGGGGCCGGCAGTCCAGATTAGAACTCTCGCCTCGCCCGAATAATGGTTTGGGGTGTATCCTTTCCAGGGGCATGCATCGCAGCTACCGAGTCAAGCCTAACAAGCCAGAAACAGCCGCACCTCCCACGTACATGCGACCGTCCATGTGGGTCATACCTGTTGCAGATTACATGAAACTGTGTGCATGTGCTCCAATAATTTCTCCTGTCGGGTCCTGAACCTTCGTTTTCAATAATATCGCTGTTCATGAGTGCTCGCGGTCGCACCCAGGGAGGGCTGCCGACTCGGTGTAGTAGTGGTGTGGTCCAACAAGCTCATCCAGGCTGGTTTGTGTTGAGAGACATCGCCAACTTGTTGGCTGACAAACAAACTCGGTTAATTACTAGTTTGGGCAGAGGTCCATTACCTTCGCTCACCTTTCGGCGTAGTTGGGGTGCCAGCTATCGGTAGCTGGAACACAGTGCCGGCGAGAGGCCGTTCCATTGTCTCCGAGCTTGCGCTTGCCTCGCGTTACCTGCAATCAAACACCAAACAGTTGGCAGCCTAGCTGGCATCGTGAACTGAACGGCGCGTGGTCTACGCCGGAGTCGGCATGGACATCGCCCTTCATACGCAGTACCTCAACAAGAACGCGTGATAGGTGAATCGAATCTGCGGTAAGGATGTAATGAAGGAGATGTGAACTTGAGGCGACTAGGTCAAACAGCTCTCAGACATCATTCCCAAAGTGGTCGAGAAACCTGAGGCAGCAACAGCTTCGAGGGGATGTATATTTCCCTGATTCGTCTGTATGCACACGGAATTGACCAATCTTGAATGCAAGCGAACGGTTGGTTTTGGCACAGACTCAACCAATGGTCAACCCCATATCACATAACTTCGGTTGCTGAAGGCAATACAACGCTCTGTAGTCATAATCGTAGATCCTAAAAAGAGGGCGAACACACCGCTAACCATTTTCGGCCTACCTTCTCGCCCTCCTCTTCCTGCTCTCCCTCCTTCTCCTCCTTCTCCTCCTCCTCCTCCTCCTCCTCCTCCTCCTCCTCCTCCTCCTCCTCCTCCTCCTCCTCCTCCTCCTCCTCCTCCTCCTCCTCCTCCTCCTCCTCCTCCTCCTCCTCCTCCTCCTCCTCCTCCTCCTCCTCCTCCTCCTCCTCCTCCTCCTCCTCCTCCTCCTCCTCCTCCTCCTCCTCCTCCTCCTCCTCCTCCTCCTCCTCCTCCTCNGGGTATTGGGCGAATCGCATGGAGCGTGCGCTGCATCCTGTTAAGGGTGTTCGGCATCTTGTGCTTGCTTCCTTGCATACGAACGACAGCTGCGAATGACTGCATTTTTTTTCTGGTGCTTTCGCTTCCAGAGACAGATACAAGCACTGTGTAACTGCCTCGAGGGTGCTTGGGCCAATTTAACAAAACGCGGTGCAATCATCCCCGCATAACATCGCCTGCTCGACCACCATCATGGTTACTGCAAATGAAAACGAAGGGAACAACAAAACGGTACCCTGGTTGCCGAGCTCACGAAGTGACCGGCTTGGTTTACAACGTCGTTGCCAAGCGGCCTACATCCAACCCCAATGGGGGGGGCGGGGGGAGCACAACAACGAAGGGAGAGATGTATCCCGACCTTTTCACCGGCGGTGAAAGGAGGAACCGGGCCTAGTTCATCATACTCGGGAAGCGGCGTTTTTCAAGGATTACCACATTTTTAAGAGGCGCTTCCATCCGTACGTGGGGATACAATTCAAACTGTCCTCCACCAAGCAAGATCGAAACGCGCGTAGTATCCAATGATACGAAATCGCTCACCTCGACCGCCACAGGAACATCGCCGTGCTCTACGTCTGAAATAGAAGATAGCATCGCGTCTGTATGCAGAACGGCATCAATGGTGAAATACGACATTGGTTCAAAGAGTTCTTCAGCCTTCGGCTAGGGGTCATGCACGGGACAACCCAGAGAACATCAACTCCCCCTACGGGTTCAGTCGCGAAGTATGCGAACACGTGCCTAGCTTGTTTTTCGCGCTGGTAAATAAATGCCTCATGTGTCGGTGCGTAGCGTGCGAGAGAGTCTGGCCGGCAAGAACCTGTCAATACACGGTCATAGTTGGTAGGAATGTGGGGTACAGCAGGTCTTTTCGTTCGGTGGTTCAATGGGCAAGTATCGCCTGTCCCTTGGTGTCGAAGCTCCTACAACTCACATTGGCAGGTATGTGTCGGCAAGTCGCATCGGCAGTGCAAGGTGCAAAATACGGCGGTGAGTACACCCCGGCCTAGTGGAGGGACAAGCCTAAAATCATGCGAGATTGTTGTCGTCATTGAAACATTCGGTTGTTGTACATTGTGCTGTTCTTGGCCTCGCGTGTCGATGGCAGCGGTCGGATCAATATATATTTATTTTCTCCTTTGTCCAGCATGTCGCCAGATGCGAATCTCAGTGTTCAGGGCGTTTCTTCTGGCTTGTATTTTTGTTATCGCTCACGTTGATTTCCTGGGTCGTTGTGCAGTCTTTGATTTTTCATGGTACACATGGTACCCGTTGTCGGTAGATTGTCTGGGACCACGCAAGGCGTCCGTCTCAGTCGACCAGAAAATACGTTAGAAGAGACGGAGGAGAGACCGGTAATGTTTTTGAAGACAACAACAACGACGTTCATTCCCACGTCCGTCATCCCAAAACCTCGTTGTACTCTTCCAACCCTACCCTCACCTTCGTACTCGCTGCCGCTATCTCTGCCACCCAGCGTCCGCCCGAACGCGGTCATGGAAACACAGGAACACATTGGTGATGAAAGGGTCAACAACAGTACAGCTCGTGTTCAAAATTGATGTCTCTCTCAAATTCTTGAAATGGCGTATGTGGTTAACGCGACACCAAGGTCTAGTAGTTGTGGTGAGAAACAGGCAGTTGTTGCCATCAAACACCCATAGAGTTCACATAAACCGAATTTTCCTTGAGATGATGATGCCCCTATGTCAGGCTTCATGGAGTTCTCCGCTCAAGGCGAACGTCCATCATCAGTCGGCATATGCACCTCTTGTGTCCGTGCGATGAGCGTAAACCGTGGGATGTATGACATATGACCGAGACGCAACTACCAGGCGTGTCCACCCCCCCCATGTAGTGCAGACGCTATACTCGAACATCTACATCTCACACTCCTGTTCACACCTTTCAGCGTAGTTGGGTCGCCGGCTGCCAGCTGTCCGTTCGCTGTACCGGCGGGGGGCCTTGGCTGTACCCCCGAGGTTGCGTTTGCCTCGTTTTGCCTGCCGAGAGTCATCCGACAACTGCAATTGATGGATCTCGTAAACGTCGCGAAAACCATGTCCAAAATATCACTCTGGAGCTAGAAAAAAGTATCCGATTTACTTGAAAACCATATACAGTTTAGACATCCACGGTCTTGCCACCAAATTGTGGATATCATAACACCGGTTCAAAGTGGGGAACGGGCAGAGAAGACACGGATCTGGGTACAAAGACGATCCTCACGCAGAACACAAAATGCTACCAAGCGACTGAGGGAGTCTGCCATGACAAGTACAAGCCAGAACGGGATGGATCTATCCCGGTGCACAAAGGTAGCCACCATTGAGTCAAGAAAAGCGACCATTTCCAACACAGGCCTTACCGATGACATTGCAAGCGTTCTTTGAGCATCAGCAGATGAGCAAGATGCAAACTCTCTCCACAGGCTAGCAGTTCGGTGCGACAAGCATCAAATACGTCTACTCTGCACATACACATTAACACTTGCTGCCTACATTTTCTTCGTGCCCCTCCTGCGCCTCCTCCCCCTCCTCTTCTTCCTGTTGCTCCTCCTCCCGCTGCTCCTCCTTCTCGCCGTACTCCTGTTCCTCCTCTTCCTTACCTTGTCCGCCATCGATCCCGAGGGTGGCCTGCTCATGGTATCCAACAAAAACGGTTACCGCATGATGTGCTACAAACGGCGATGGAGCAATGTGCCATAACGTAACAGACTGGCAGTGCGGGGGAAGCTTACGATCCCATTCTACTTCGTGTGGTAGCTAGAGTCTCCAAAGCCCCCAAGGGTAAAAAAGCGTTTTTTCGGCTCCAAGCAGCCTCGTATCAGCCTACTCTGGTCGAACAGTGGCGGGTTGAAGCAGTAACTGCTTGGCATGACAAGGCGGTTGGCGAAAGAGTGACAGAGAGCTGCGACGGCCCATGTCATGCACAAGTATGACCTTCTGACGTGTGCGGGGGTAGCATATACTCTGCCAAACCGGCATGAACGGACTTGCAAGTGAATATGATGAACATCGAAACCAGCTGCGCATTTTCCAAGCGACTGCACGAAGACGTTGAGCACGCACGCGGGTCGTCCAGACCACCAGCGAATTCTAACCCGAGCCCAAACATACAACATCACCCGCGTCTATGCACCGAGGGATACACACCTCGGCTTCCTTTTGCCTCTCCTGGTCGGCGCTTCGAAAATCAGCGTTTCCAACCTCTGAAGTCACATCGTCGTCGCGTGATGACTCGTGTTCCCCTCCTGTAGCTTTGACGTCGTGCTGTGAGAGCTTTTGCTGCTCTTCACTGTCGGACATGTCTGATTCGCTGGTCTGCTCGACGGAAATCCGACAGACGTGCAAGCAATTCACACAAGGGAACGAACCGGTGTGCGTAGCCGCAGGTTAGTGGAGATACTCGATGCTCTGCACCCTGATTCGTCTTCCACGCGTACGCGTCAGGTGCGCGAAGAAAGCTGACTGATTGTCGGACAATACATGCAGTCAGACAGCCTATCGTTCGATGTGGCACGCAAGGCGCACCTTGACTGCCACAGCCATGTTGCTGGTCGCGACTTCCATACCAGTGGACGACATCGAGCCTGTGGGCAACAAGACATGGATTTCAACAACGGAAGGCAACGCGGTTTCGAATGTGGTGGAGGCATCGCAAAGGGGTCATGCAAGGAGGTCGATAGAGGCAGCTCGCAGCACAGAGCAAGCGCTGAAATTTACCACCAGGGCTAACACCGCCCTCCCTACCCTTTTGTTTGTATACGTACATGAACCGTTGCTGCCGCTGTTGTCGCCACTCGGAATTCTCCTGAACCAGGTGATCGAAACGACAGCAACAGTCACGTGGTACAAGGGTCAGCCAAAGGGTAGCGCTTTGGACGCGTCGAAAGCTCTGACGAATATTTTCCAAATCCTCGGACACGCGTATACGTATGATTTACCGTTTTGCCCGCGAGACACCATAGCCATTCCAAGGATGTACATGCAGAAAGCGGTAAGCATAGATTGGGCGGACACAAAGCAACACAGGACGAATTTACACCAATCGCTCAGCAATGCAAACAAGTCAGTCATGTCAATACCTCTCCATCACGGTCGGGGGGTCGGTTTCCGATTTCAACGTCACCGTTGCTGTAGCTTTGGCCATCCCCTGTGCTTTGACCGCCGCTCTACCCGCTGCTGATGTTGCGGCAGTTGTTGCTTTGATTGCGAAGGCTGACACCGCCTCCGCCCTCGCTGTGGTGGCGGCTGCCATTGCTTCCTCCGCCGCCTTCAAGACAGTAAGTGCCACCGTCTTTGCCATGCCGGCTGCTTGGGACACCCTCGATGTTGCTAGGGATAGGGGGAGGGTGCCAACATCAGTCGTACGAGCCGCGAATTCTCCATCGACCGCATGAAGGCTGGCGAACGCGAGCCTAAGCTTCTCCGAACTGTCTGTCAATCGTTCTCTTGCCGCCTCCATATCGCGTCGACCTACCTGCAGTGAGAGCGACGGCGGGGGGCGGGCAGAAGGAATTATTTAGCCCCAAAATGCTAAGGGCGACATCTCCAGTACGGTAATGTTTACCACTCACGGGTCATGCAACAAGGTGCCTGGAAACGAAAGGCGGGCCCCTAACAGACCGGAGGGTAGCCTCTTCAAGGGCGGAGCAGTGTTCAAGAAACGCGGGCGACTACAACCCCGTTTCATGCGTAGGGAGAAGAAACGTTTCGGAATGAGCGCTTGGCATGCCTGTTTTCACCTGTTGCCTTCGCCGCTTGCTGTTGCCTCCTGCGCTGGGGTCATTCTCGCACACTACGTCAAATCTACCGCAGTCGTACACACAAATGCGACCGGCACACGACGACATGCACAAGCGCATTCACCCTGTACGAGATACCCCCGCACCAGATGCCTAGCGTTTGACGCCTTGAATTCCGCTGTCGGTCGGTGTTAAACTCCTCTCGCCTAGTGTTGGTGAAAGGTGTACCCAGTGTTGGGTAGTGGCTCTCTTAGGGTGCCTTGATAAAACCAACCAGGGAGAAGCGTCAAACCCATCCACCTACGCGGCTCAGCCAATGGCACGTGTGCCTGCACGTTGGGGATAGTAGAATTAACAGTGCACTGGGGATACCACCATTCATCCCGGTGCTTTTAGCGTGAGTAGTTTGCACAACATAAGGTCCTCACGCTCATGGGCAACAAAGCTAACCAAACCCGTGCTGCATGTATGCAGAGCGAATTCATGTACGCGAAGGAACAGCGACAGTGTACAGAGTCTTCGCCAAGAAGAGTAAGACTGCTACGTCGAGGGCCTGTGCCGCCCGTGCCGGCGTGCGGTGCTGGGCTTGGGAGCACCCGTGATTCGAGGAACAGTCCCAGAATAATAGAACCACGAGCATAGTGAACCCCCCTGTGTACCTATTTTGCCGCCTTCTCTGAGAGCCTGTTTAAAAGAAAAAATCTTAATGTGAATAGAAAATTCAATTTGGATTACCTTAACTAGGGGGGACAATTGGCCCCCCGCCCCCAAGGGGGCCGGGCGGCCAGCATGCATGGGACGGGTGCAGCGGTTTGATCGGCAGAGGAAGGAGGGCAATGATGACACCCGTACCAACGAAGTGTAAGTACGTCGTAGACGATGTGAGGTCCCCGCGTCCGTTCGTTGCGTAGATATGTACTGTAGTCGGCATTAAAAAAACAAACTAACCAAAGGAATTTTCGTGGAGAGGTCAATGCCCGATCACCAACGTAGGGCGGACGGAAGACGGTGGGTGGGAATGCATACATGCAGCAGAATATGACATCCATTCACTCAGGTGTTGTNGGAAGACGGTGGGTGGGAATGCGTACATGCAGCAGAATATGACATCCATTCACTCAGGTGTTGTCACCTCCGCTTTCGAACAACATATGGCCCCGTATCGGAGGCTCGTAGACAACAGCACCTATGGAGATTTGATACGCATCTTGACGATATAGTCTACACCAGTAGCGGGTGGAAAAATTTATGAGGAGGGAATGCATACATGCAGCAGAATATGACATCCATTCACTCAGGTGTTGTCACCTCCGCTTTCGAACNTAAAAAAACAAACTAACCAAAGGAATTTTCGTGGAGAGGTCAATGCCCGATCACCAACGTAGGGCGGACGGAAGACGGTGGGTGGGAATGCATACATACAGCAGAATTTGACATCCATTCACTCAGGTATTGTCACCTCCGCTTTCGAACAACATATGGCCCCGTATCGGAGGCTCGTAGACAACAGCACCTATGGACATTTGATACGCATCTTGAAGATAAAGTCTACACCAGTAGCGGGTGGAAAAAATCATGAGGAGGGAATGCGTACATGCAGTGGAATATGACATCCATTCACTCAGGTTTTGTCACCTCCGCTTTCGAACAACATATGGCCCCGTATCGGAGGCTCGTAGACAACAGCACCTGTGGAGAAATGACACGCATCTTGAAGATATAGTCTACACCAGTAGCAGTTTGTGATTGATGATGGCGACTTGAGAATCGATTTCGAATCCGAAACAACACGACATAACATCTTCATCACTGCGGGTGCACGCGCAAAGAGTGTCTACAGCAGCATTGTGTCACTTTACCCGTTTGGAGTCACATTAAAGTACCCTTCACTCGGTGGCAAGAGGAATGTGATGCAGCCGATGTCGCAAAGTTACCGCAGTTTTCGGCATTACCCAGCGTTTGAGCGTACACGGGAAAAAAAAAATGGAGCAATTTTTTCCCATGCTATTAGTAAGATGCGTCGCTGTACATCCGCTTTCGCTGCGAGCGCCGAATCTAAATGAGAAAAGTAGCTACACACCGCTTCGGAATCTTTTCCACGCTCGTTTTGCGTGCTGCCATCTTTGCTCCTCAAGCGGGTCACGCTCGTCGGTACACCCACACACATTTCATGCCCTCCGTGTAACACGCTACATGCAATCTAGCCATGGGGCATGCCGTGTACCTGCAGCTGGAAAGTGTCGTATGACGTCATACCGACGCTGTGCAAAAGCGGGTGGGTGTAGAGTTGTGCAGCGACGCACGAATTGCTTTCAGGGGTCGCCACAGCACGGCGAAGTACATATTGTACACAGCGTTTCAGGCATCATACCTCAGTGTTCGCAAGAAGATCGTTTCCACCGGAATGTACACCGCAGATTCACGGGTTCGTTTGGTGCCACGGTGTCGACTCGTTCTGATCGATTAATGAGAAACGGTGCCGCCGCGTTGCAATTTATTTTTTCCATCGCACATGATGATGTTTGATTGTTTTGATGTTCAACGAGTGAAGCGCAACTGGTATGTATGTAGAACAACTGAAGCAAGAGGTATGTACTAATCCAAGGCTGATGGAAAGTCGGTGGCCATAGACAACGAGATGGGTCGATTGTTGTGCACAACAGTGATCCGCCTCCTCTGTCGGATTCTTGGTGTTGCAACATAAGTTCAGCAATTGAAGCAGCAGGTAGTGGAACGCCTGAAGTAAGAGGGATGTACCAATTCAAATGAAGGAAGGAAGCCGATAGGATTTCGGCAGCAAGGTTGTCAGGCATCGATTCATTTCGCATGGGTTTGCAATCCAAAGATCATTTCGTTCATGTCCGCAGTTCTACTTGGAACAACTGGGTTCTGCAACGGCCACCACCACATGAGAGGACAGTACTCGACCTGTTTGAGGTTTACGCGTTGGTGAAGGCAACGGTTCCCTTGTTGCGCGTCGAAAAAAAAAAATACCCGCGTGCGTCCACTCAACATCAAATCTAATGCATCCCGACATCCTGTGAGTAGATATATAACATGATCGGGGTTTTCGCAAAGAAGGCTTGCGTTGTAACACGCTTTTTTGCCAAACTCAAATGGTGAATCGAAATTCAGCAGCACCCAGATGCGCGGAATCGCTGCAGCGAGGTGAAGTGGCCACCAAGCAGATAGAGCAATAGGCCATGTGCACCAACAGGAAGCTTGAAAATATGTCAGTACAAACACTTTGCGTGGAAGATTTGACATGCTCACAAACTCGTTGCAATGCAGTCATTTCCCAGCAGCGGGCAGTGGGCGACGCTTGTGGGTGACACACGGCCAGTGCGCCAATCGCATGGGGTCCAGTCACGAGTAATGTCAATACGAGGTCAGCTCATGGGGGGTGCTGAAGGAGCGCAATCCCAACCTGATTACTTCGATTGCTCCCAAATCGATTGCTTTCGTATTT
>CACKRE030001010.1:38865-50440 GCA_902602495.3 Ectocarpus sp. CCAP 1310/34
CAACACGTCTAGGTGTCTCGCAATCTCCAATACAAACAACCTGTGAGGTTCAATATGTGTCTATCCTCATTCAACGCGTCTATGTGTCCGGCACTCCAACATCACTCAACCCGTGGGGTTCCAGCAGCTATCCCCACGCAACCCGTCTATGTGTCTGGCAATCTCAAACCTCCCCTTTCCGTGGGGTTTCAGTATACAGCTATAATCACTCAACACGTCTATGTGTCCGGCAATCTCCTACATCACTCAACCTGTGAGGTTTCCGTAAGCAATCCTCACTCCACGCATCCATGCGTCACGCGTCTTTGGTAGCGCATACTATGGGGGCTATATTTGGGGTGGCGTGTTTTACAGCGCTTTGCCAACAGCGCCAACCCACTGAAGTCTAGATTGCGAGGGCGGGGGGGGCTGAAAATCGTTCGTGTCGGTCAATGCACCTCCGTGTCTCTCAAAAACCCGTGCCAAAGCAACAACGTCCCCCCAGGCAGGCGTCACCCCCTGGTAGGTTTGACATTGACCATTAAAGAATGTTCATTCAGCCTTGTGGTCGGAAAAAAGANGCACCTCCGTGTCTCTCAAAAACCCGTGCCAAAGCAACAACGTCCCCCCAGGCAGGCGTCACCCCCTGGTAGGTTTGACATTGACCATTAAAGAATGTTCATTCAGCCTTGTGGTCGGAAAAAAGAAAATCGAGCGTTGACTCGACCGCTACATATACTGCTGTAGTCTGACGGTTGGTTCCCGAACCACCACACACGACAGATATCAACAGCGGCTACGCCGTAAATCGGGAGGGATCTGCTCCGTGTTGGGATTAAACACATGCACCACATCACGAGCACATCACAAGCAAATATGCAACGGCCGGTTGGCGTATTTTGTAAGTGAGAGCATGCAATAGCAGCTGCAGCACAGTACATGTTCTACTAGTCTAGTCTACGGTGCCCTTTTTTCTTATGAAAGGGTGTCCTCTTTGCCTTTCACATCAAACGCTCTCCACATCATCCTAGCTCGTGGACGTGTTGTTGGTTGTCGACTGGTGTATGGTGTATGTATTCAAGATCAGCAGAGAGTCGACACACACATCCAACATCTGATCTGCATCAACACGATACATGGGACAGTGGCGATACCTAATTCCTGCAACACCAACAAGCTAGGAACACACGGGTGTACGGGTGCGGTTCAAACAAACGTGCTATTGGTGCCTCGCGCAAGCAACGACGCCTGTACAACGACCTCTCAAAGCAAATCCCAGCCAACAAATCCGCTGCGATTTGCAGAGAGCAACGCGATTCCGTGGTATTTGAAATAACCCGACCATAACTCGGTGATAACTGGGTCATGACGTCAAAACCGAGTCACGGTTATGATCGAGTCAAAACCCGGCCTTTAGATGGAGTCATATCTCGATCATGATGTCGATCATGACCGAAGTCATACCTCGGTCATGCTTCGATCGTGACTGCTCATGACTCGGCCATGACCGAGTCATTGCCAGTTCATGACCAATGCAATACCCGTCCTCCAAAGCAATAGATTTTCTGCTTCGGCAGGGGCACGAACAGCCTCTAAACCCCCAACTCTGATCCTAGCCCCAAACCCACACGACAGGTGCTAGAGGTCGGCGCTGGGTGGATGAGTGCTAGGATAGTGTGCCGGCATTGGCGCTAGTTTGGCGTGGATGGGGTAACTTTCAGGTGGGCGTGCCGGCACAGATGTCACTGGTAGTCGGCGCAGAACTAAAAATCTAAACAGACCATCGTGTCATGGTTGGGTCACGATATGGCGATGACATGATCATGGCTCGGACATGGTGAGCACTCATCATGATCCGGCCATGACAATATCACGACTCGAATCAGGCTAGATCCTGACCGGGTCATTATTCAGTCACGACCCGATCACAAGGTTATTGATCGGGTCATGACTGGATCATGACCCGATCATGTCCCGGTCATGGTGTACTCATTGCCACCCGGTCATTACACGAAAACAAAGAGGCAGTGACTGAGGTAGTGACTCAATCAATGACCAGTGGCCAAAAGTTCCTGGGAAAAAGCGAGAAAAAACAAAACGACGTCATGACCGTACAAGCGGGTTTGATATGGAGCCGCTTGACCTACTCATTCCATCATATATATCCCACGATAAAAAACGCAAAATCTGCGGCTGAAACCGCAGTAGAGCCATGGATTTCCCACGGAGTCGCGTTTTTCGCACAGCGCGAGTCTCTTACAGAAGACTGGTGTTGTGTGCACGCTCTGCTGCACACACGCCCATCACAAAAACCTTGCGCGCTGGCGTATCGCCCCTCCCACAAACACTACGCCCGAGCATCGTGGAACACAAAGGCATCACACCAGCCGCCTTCGCATTTGCTGTCGCTGGGCCTCCATATATCCGTCTCTGGATGCCCCCGAGGGAGTTCTCGCGCGAACAATCATCATCCGGGCGCCCAACAACTCTCGGGTCGGAGACACGGAATCCCAAACACAAGGTGCTGATAACAAAAAAAACGCGACCAAACGTTTCAGAAGGAGCAGCCACTTAAGACTACGTGCTGAAGGGCACAAATGGCGGAGGATTTACAAATACAGCGCCGTGGAGGCTCAGAGCAGGGGACTTCCGCCGCCCGCCAAGTGCGTCCCAACGAACCAAACCGCACATTACCGGTGTTCTCCGACGGGAAGCCACTGGAATAACGGTTGTTTCGTGAGTACTTGCAAGCCCCCCTCCTCCTTTTGGCAACCCCACTAGAGAACGACCATTGTATGCCCCGCCCCGCAGCCAACCGCCCTCGCACCGCTCAACAGCTCGGCTTCCTGCGGGGCCCCCACAACCTCCACCACCCGCCCGTGAGCGCACTGTCCGGCAGCGTTCAGCCCCCACGTGAAGACTCGCCTACTACTGCTGCCTTGGGAGTTCCCCGCTCCCCCGCCTCCACGGCCTGAGGAGGAGGCGGAGACGGACGTCGCCGCCGCCGCCGCCGCCGAAGCAGTGGCGGTGGCGGTGTTTGGCTCGGAGGAGGTGAGCACAGTGCAGTGGTCGTCCCCCGCCGCCACCCTCTGGACGCGGAGGCCAGACACGCCACCGCCGCTGCCACTGCCGACGGTAACGGTGACTATCGTCGGGGCCAATATACATAGGGTAGTGGATACCCCGCCTCCGCCCCCGCCCCCGCCACCGTCCGCAGCTGGATGAGTCGATGTTGACGTCTCCCTGCTCGAGCCATCGGCGTTGCTATGGGAGGCGCTGGAGCGTCGAGCGGCGGAACCAGCTCCGCCTCGCCCTTGCTGCCCGAACTCGTTCGAACCGCAGGAGTACACGTTGCCGGACTCCGAGAGGAACAGCGTGTGCGCCCTCCCCGCCGCGGCTTGCCTCACGCGAATCGCCCGCGACGCGAGGGCGCGAACCTGTAGTATCCATTTTCGCGGAGGGGATACTTTTACTCGCCCGTACCAGCAAGCGAGTAGTAGACACCATGCGTTACTCGCGTTCTAAAGCCACGGGTGTGGGAGATGAAACACACGGACGCGTGAGACGACATACGTGAGACACTCCATTCTCCCGAGTGAATTTCAAGCTGGAGTGGTGGGCAATATACGGTGCCCCGTTCACGATTGGAAACCACAACATATGTCTCAAAGCGAGCGGGGGCAGAGGCGCATCGTAACGAAAAACCGGAGCCGGCGCAATTCGCGCTAGACCCACATCGTTGCAAGGCTTGGATCGACTTTAACGTTTCACGGGAGGCTTCATCACGCAAACACACAACTAGATGTAGGTATAGACAAGCCCCAACCCATTACTACTTGAGCGCAGTACGATGTTGCCATCTTCAACTCAACACCAACCCGTTCCGATCCAAACCCGAAATACCCAACGAACAAATGTCAACCATCGTCTAGGCATCACCTGCCGGGGCGCGCCAGCATCCACGTGAGACCCCAGCCCCAGTCTTCCGTCTGACCCGCAGCCCCACGCAAACACCGCCCCTTCCTCCGTAACGGCAACTGAGTGGCGCCACCCGGCCGCTATCGCCACGGGCCCTCTCCCAACCCCGTCCCCGGGCTCCAACACTGACATCCCCTCAGTGTCACCCGCTGCGCCGTCGCCGCCCCCACCACTACCGCTAGGCCTACCGGCGCTAGCTCTCGTTCCATCGCCGTCTCCATCGCCGCCGCCAAAAGGATAGATGAGGCGGTCAGCGGCCGCCGCGGCTGCTGCGGCGGGCGTGGGAACGGCGACCAGAGGGGCGCCGTGTCGCCTGTGGTCGTTGACGCGGTACGTCCAGTCGGCGGCCACCGGTGCCGGCATGTTGAACGCTTCCGGGGGGCGGGGCGGAGGAGGTGCAGGAGTAGCTCGGGGTGCGCTTCCTTGTTGCCCTGGCTCCGGCGGAGGGAGTTCCCCGTCGCCACTTCTTGGCCCACCCCGTCCCCCTTCTCCTCGTTCGCCGCCGCCGCCGCCGCCGCCGCCGCCGGAAGAACCGGCCAAGCTACCACTTCGTCTCCGCCCACCGGCCGCGGTGTCTCCTCTTCCGCTGCTGCCGCCGCCACCTTCCGAGCCCTTCGCCGAAGGCAGTAGGCCCGCCAACGAGTCGCTTTTCGAGCGGTGTGGTGGTGGTGGTTGCCGCATTGACGGCGACGTCAGGGAGGGCGACGACGACGCAAACGGGGAGGAAGACGGGTTACGCGGTGGCAACCTGCCCAGCCTGCCGGAGCCCGCCGCTCCCCACGAGTAGAGCACGTTTTCTCTGCGGTTGACATGCACTACAGTAGTTGTCGAGTGCGCAGAAGCGGCAGCAGCGGCGGCGACGGTGGCGGCGGCGGCGGCGGCGGCGCTGCTGTCCGGTACGCAAGCCTTGTCCGTGCTCCGGGAACACGCTATCGCCAGGGAGTGTTGTCGGCCGCTAGCCACCTGGGTGTTCAAGGGGAAGGTGTAACGAGACGGGGAAGATGAGCCACGAGACCTTTCGAGGGTGGTGTGAGCACAGGGCAACGTGGGGCCTTCGGGAGACCAAAGTGACACTTTCCTCGCAGCGTCTGGGACATTTATCCGCCAGCAATCAACTCACGGGACGCGCGGAGACGCAGGGCGGAGCGGGCGACGGGGGACTACGCCGGCGACGGGGCAGACACGGCAGGCCGAGGGTGTATACAAAAGCTTCCAAGCTGAGAAAGATGTCAATACACCCTTGGCAAGACACGAACAAAGAGCGCTTCTTGATTCAAAAGGGGGTGTTGGGGCCTCGCGGGGTGACAGGATGTTGGCCGTACAGTACCTGAAGGACTCGGAGCGGTAGGTCATCGCCTTCTTGCCAGAGGAGAACCTGCACAAGCAGAGAACGAAGTCGAGAACAAGAACAGCGCCGGAGAGGAAACGAAGACAACAAGGGGGATCAAAACGCACACAGGGTCGTTGCCATTATGTGGTCGGCTCTCTCGGTGGGCATTTTGCGAGACGCAAAACACGATGATGTCGGCGTACACCTCGGCGATCAGCGTAAGGCTTCGGCTAGCGTCGACAGCGATGGAAGCCTGAAAAACTCTCGGCAGAAAGTTTCCCATAAGACTCTACCCAACACGTATTTCGATCCGTTGGCCAACACATCATGCCCTTCGCCGCAAAACTCACCCGGGTAGGTCTGAACACTGTCATTCCGCCGCCGCTGTCGCCGCTTCCCTTGCCTCCGTCAGAACCGTCGCCGGCCTTGTCAGCGCCGCCGAAGAACTTCTTTGTCGACATCTTCTTGGCCATCTGGCCGAACGTCTTGAGGCCGAACTGGCCATCGCCGTCGCCACGAGGAGAGTCACCGGGAGACGACAAAGAAGGCCACGGGAGGCCGCACTGGCCGTAGCGGTTGTCCCCCCAGGCAAAGAGATGCCCCTCGGAGGTTATGACAAGGGTGTGCTTCGCGCCGCAGGACACCTTCACGGGGGACAAGACGAGAGGCACAAGAGACGTGAGGGAGGGATCCGACTGGATGAGTCCGGCGGCTCCGTGGAACACGCATCCAACTTGTGCGTCCCCTACAACGCTGGCAGGCGCATGGCCATAGTGAAGTGGTAACGAGCTCATGGCTCCCCTTCGGGAGTTAGGTGGCTCGCCTCCCGGGGGCGACGCAAGAGGGCATGGCCATTGCCAACACGGTCGCATCGTTGCATCTCAATGACGTGACGTTGGATTGCGCTAGTCTTGCGTACAACGGCCTGCAGAATTTGCCTGGAATTCGGATCATGTGCGGGGGTATATTTTTTCTTGTTTCTTGCCTTGACTTTTCGCGTGTGCTTGAGTGTGTGCTTCTAGGATAGTGGGGTCGCCGCGTTTCATCACTCGCTCTTACGCCGTCGTGTCGGCCCATGGCCGGTGGGACTTGTGTACGTTGCACAGGAATCCTTTTATATTCGTGCAAAGCAATATTGTCACATTTCTTGCCAAGACTTCTTCTTGCGAGACACGTCCCCAGGGTATAGAACCAGTGATTTTAACTTTGGACGTCAAGCGCACGTGCCACGGGTGGCCGACGGTCCTTGGGCTTGTGCGTTAGTGGTGTACCGACGATCCTCTTGCGTGCCCCTGAGAAGGAAGCTTGAGGAAAGACCCGCTTCTGCCAGCCAAAATACATCCCGAAGCATGAAAACAGGCGAAATGGTTGATATATACACGTTCACTGTCAACGGCGGTCAGAAGTATTGCTGTAACACGTGGGGGATCCGTAGAATACACATGGAACGTATCGCAACGATGGCAAGCACACACACATACCACCCTGATTCTAAAAAACTCTGCCACGGTGGAAAAAAAAAAACACCTGCACAACGGTGTCCGCGGAGAGAGCGGCCACCCTAACCGGAGCCTTCAGCCAGAACGAGCCCCCCGCAGCTTCGGCGCCTGTCCCCGCCGCCCCCCCTCCTCCACTTCCGCCCACCGCCGCCGCCGCCGCCGCCGCCGCCGCTGCAGCGGTTGCCTCGACAGCACCGTCATCGTCCCCGTCACCTTCCCGGTCAGCGTCACCGCGCCTTCCGTGGCCCAGCCGGCCGTCGCTCGCGTCCAAGCCCCAGGTGTACAGGCCACCACCGCGAGCAACAGCCGCGAAGAAGTGCTTTCCGCACGAGACCTGCGACGAAAAACGTGGGCGCACCCCCACCGGCCAGGCCACAACCGACACAGAGGGGTTGGCGGTGACGACAGGTCTGCGACAAAACGAAGAGCCCATCAGTACCAGATAGCTTCCAGACGAAATCACTTCAGGGGTGAAAAGCACTTTGATCAAGGAAGGGCATGCGCACACAGCAGGGCCTGAGCCCAGGCCAAACCCACAGCCGTGGGTGCAGCAGCAACAATGACCCGCTCTCCGTCAAAGATCAGCGGCAAAGTCAGTCCTGCGCCTCGCTACGGCGGATGCGGGCGGCACGGTATATCCGATCAAGGCCGCCGACGTTGACCAACGTAGCGGCGTTTCGTTGTCGTTTTGACTCTGTTCACCGTACGGCGCAACCGCAAAGGACAGACCGCGAGGGTCGGCTGCCGCCGGACACACAACTGACAGTTGATCCCGCTAGCACCCTCCGGCCAGGCGACCCATTCACCTCCCCGCCATCGCGTGGCGGGCAGTTCTGTTCGTAAGCTACGGCCTCTCATTACACATAGACGACCCGTTGGCATGCTCTGCTGTTGATGGACAGCCCTGCAGATAAGGTCGATTTTGATGTATTGTTGGACGACGCGATGACTGGCGAATCAATCCCCAACACAAGGGTCGATTGCAGGAGCGCAGGATCAAAACCCTCTGGCGCGCGTGCATGTGTTTGACTCCAGCAAGTGATACCGGCCACGGGTTACACAAAATAGCGGTGACACTCGAGCTAAAAACAGTCCTCAACAGATACCACGCCACCCGCAGGATTGAAACTACGGTTTGGAACTGACCGGACCCGCTCAGAGTCGCGGAGACCTTTCTGGTGTATCGCTTCTCGGCATCAGAACCAGGCGTCATCCCTTTCGTGCTCTCGGTTCACCCGTGCTCGACGGACCAAAGGAGTACAAAACTGTAATGCCATGTGTCTGAATCAAGCATTCCAGCAGCAGCACCCCCGTTGGTCCGCCTCAGCCCTCACCTGGACGACGTCCGCCGCTGACCACCCCGCTCGTTCTTCGCCTCGACCCTCGGTTCCGCCATCGGCCTCGCTCTCGCCCTCACTGCCGGCAGCCCTTCCTCCTCCGTTCGTGATCTGGAACATGGTCGACTGCTCGGCGCCCCACTCCCCGGCATCCCCGAACACCATCCCGCGCCCGACGTTTGTCTGGCTGCTGCCTTGCTCCCGCGCTGCCGGCCTCGCTCCCGGTCTCTGCCCCTCTACGCCGACCGATTCCCACCACAGCCGCTCGGTAGGGTCGCCGGTAAGGTCCTCGATCGCCACGACCGCGCCGCCGCCTTGACGGGCTTCCAGCTCCGACCTGACGTTCTCCCGCAAAGCCTCGTCGCAGAGGGCGGCTGGAACGACAGACAGCTCCCCTCCCCAGGCTCCAAGGCCTTCGTCACCTCCTACGGGGGGGGCGCCGTCGCCGCCACGCCGTCGCCGCCGCCACCGGTTCCTGCCTCTCCCACGCCAGATCCGTCCTCGCCGATGATATCGGGGAGGGGGGAAGCGGGGCAAGGCCTATCTTCGATCCCGAGGAAACTTCCTAGACCGTTCTCGGCCGGGGTCTCGGCGAGCCGGCGTCCAACCTTCCCCAGGAGCCACTCCAAGGCAACCTGGGTGGGTGGACACACCGGGGGGGTTAGGCAGTCGATGGTGTTCCCGGCAGTGCTGTTCTCCCGTGTTAGTCGATATTTTATTGGGTGCTTCTGTGAAAGCCTTGTACTGCTGATGCGGCATCAGCCGAATGACACGAGGAGGTACTGCCAGAGGCAGGGACAGGAGGGAGGGGGGTGGGGGTCCACTCGGGCACGTTTCCGGCAACAGCTCGGGATGGCTGTTTGCTCTCCTTCTCAGACGCCCGGCCGGTGGTTGGTAACACCAACAAAAACGGAGCCCCTGGGGCCAACAAGCGGGCTGCGCGGGTATGAGCATCCATTCGCCGAAGACAACTCCGTCGGCAAAAAGAAATTCCCGGTGCGCCATCAATCACGCTCGGCGCCAACAACGCTTGCAACATACGCCACTCGCTTCCGCCGCCGCCGCCGACGTAACGCCTGCTTCCGGCCAGGCCCGCTACCGTAGCCTCACCTCGAAGGTGGACACCGCGAAGTACACCGCGGAGGTGCTGTCCTCGCAGAAGTGGAAGGCTTTTATGAACGCTAGATCGGCCAGAAAGGACGTGCGGCCGCCGTCGCCACCACCGCCGTCGCCGCTGTCCCCGCTCTTGCCCGCAGAGACATTCGCGTCACTGCCGCCGACGGTCGCTCCCGCCTCGATTAGGCAACACACCAGCAGCACCACAATGTCATCGGTGGCCATCTGCAGACACAGGCGAATACAAGGCGGACGGGGGGGATAAGCCTCGTTGTACCGGGCAGGCAAGTTGTCAAACCATCTGCTTGTACCACGAGATACCTACCAGAATACAACACAAAGTGTCATTGTTATCGCTCGTTAACAGGGGTGGAGGGGGACATCGTGCTTATCTCGGTGCATCTAGAGATGAGGGAAGAACCGGGCTTCCATGGAGCGGACACGTCGTAAACGGTAAAGCGGGGTCGCCGAGGGTGCTGGCAGTTTCCGCGAGAGGCGTGGCGAGGGTGGCACGGTTGCCTGCACCCGACGGGCGCATTCCAAGAAGACTTGTACGTGCAGGCTCTTACTTGTGCCTCGACGAGGCACCTGCCACAAGACGACACACACAAGAATAGTAGTAACAATGTGCCGTAGAGCGACATGCAAGTGCGAAAAACACAGAAATGAAGATGATCGCCACTGACTCTGCTGGCACGGTGGATAGAACGAGGCAGCCACCCCCCGCGAGGTCGCCGAGGCGGGAGAGAAAAAGGACACCATGGGTACTTTCACAGCATCAAGCACCAACACTGATCCAGACACGACTCACGGCCACAGCTTCGTCTGGTACAAACACGTGCCCCTGAAAACCTTTCAACACCACGTCTCGACAGGGTGCCGAACACCATCCCTGTGAGTTCGCACAACTCTCCCAGAGGCCAAAACCCATGTACCACCCCAAAGTATTCGTCTTTTGCAGCACCTCAGCATCCTCCTCGTACACCCGATCTCCTCCGGTTTTGCCCACCCTCTGTCCGGCCCGCCCGCCGCCGCCGCCGGTGGCATCAGTATCGTCGTCGCGATCGTCATCATCGGCACGCCTGCGAGCGTCCAGGTTCTGCTGGACCGAGGTCTGTATGAGCTTTATGCTTTCCTGCGAGGCGCCACATGAGGTGGAAGGCACGATAGGTGGTGGTGGGCATTGGGCGCCATTTGCGACAACCTCGCAGCGGGGGGGGGCGTGAAACAGCCAACGTAAAAGGGCGGAGAGCACGACTCTTGCTGCCTGAGGACACACAATACGCAAGGCTACCTGAAGGCCAGGAAAGGAGCGGTGTTTCGACATTGTTGCGTCATTTTCGTCACGAGCGGCGTAGTCAACTGATCAGAGCAGCACGTTCGAGTCTGTTCCAACGCCCCCACAGGATGAAGGAGATTAAGCATGAACCACTCATGACAATGCAGCGATTGCACAAGAGATGCGGCAGAAGTTAACTCTAAGAGAAGCCGCGAAATATATGATTAGGCTGCCAGAACCTCAGTGAACATGAAAAAACTCCGCACGCTGAAGACATTCTCCTTCACCACCCCATCTTCCAGCCAGTCGTTTCCACTCGTGCCTACCTTGACCTGAAGCATTTTATCCATTGGAGTGGCGCAAGCACCCAGCCCCCTGAGGCATTCTACGGCCGAGGATAGGTCGCACTGGAACGGTCTCTTGACGCCGATGTCTTCCTGTATGGAAATCAAAAGGCGGAACAATTCAACACATAGATTCACGTCCGCAGGTATAGCAAAGGGCAGCACGCAGTCGGCGAGATAAAACAGTGTGACTGGCTGAAGAACGATGGCTACCGCCTGCCCGTAGTCCCGGGCTGTGGGTTGTATCCTTGCCGCAGCGAAGGAAACGGGCGCTCCATAAGCACAAAGCTCCAGCTCAAACCTCGAGAGTCAGCGCGCGCCGGCAACCTGCATCAACGTAACTGACACCCCCACGATCAGCATCGGCAACGACAACAGACCATGTCGCATCACCAACGGCATCCCCTTCCGTCACCGCGGACAGCAACAACCATCGCCCCCCTCCCTGGCAAACAGCAGCGGCGCACGTTGCACCTGCGTGTGGTACCGGAGGAGCGTGAGGGCGCGGCGGAGCTCCGCGTCCGCTCCCGCGTGCAGCTCCGCCAGCCAGGCGCCCAGTCCAGGCGCCAGGCGAGACATGAGGTAGCTCTCGGTCACTTGCATCATCGTCACCTTCAACAACAGACATAAAAAAAAAAAGCGGGGGGGGGGCATTAACACGCCTCCGCAAGAAGGAAATCCCGATGCACCTTGGGCACGAGAAGCTCGTGGCC